>RHLO01001494.1:0-14935 GCA_003719415.1 Aspergillus olivimuriae
GCCACCAGGTGGGTATCGTCGCTAACAACGGCATCCTTTTCTCCGAGTCCTCGCTTAAGGGCGCACACTTTATCGAGCTCTGCGCCCAGCGCAAGATTCCCCTGGTCTTCCTGCAGAATATCTCCGGATTCATGGTCGGTGCCGACGCAGAGAAAGGCGGTATCGCAAAGAACGGTGCCAAGCTCGTCACCGCTGTCGCCTGTGCCGACGTCCCCAAGTTCACTGTCGTCTTCGGTTCGAGTGCCGGCGCAGGAAACTATGGCATGTGGTAAGTGAAGTCCTTTCTACCATTCCGATACCCTAATCTATCCCTATCCGTCAACTCAATGGTCAAGATCTTGGCATAGTTCTAGCTACTGATACGTTGACAGTGGTCGTGCATACTCCCCACGACTGATGTTCATGTGGCCTAATGCTAAAATCGGTGTGATGGGCTCGGAGCAACTCTCCGCCGTGATGGAGGCGGTCGGACGCACTGCTGACCCGGAGCTCAAATCGCGGATTGACCGAGAGTCGGAGGCGGTGTTCTCGTCGGCCCGGCTGTGGGATGACGGAGTAATTCCTCCGGCGCAGACAAGACGGGTGCTGGGATTGAGTCTGGCTGCTGCATTGGGTGGGAAAGTAGATGATGTGCAGACGCGGTTCGGTGTATTCCGGATGTGAAGCAGGGGAACGAATATAGCAAATTGATCATAAACCCATTATACCTTGGATGTTCTATTGTTGATGCACGTGGTCAGGACAGGAGACGCTGGTTATCATGTTGTCATCTAAATCATTTGAACCTAGTTGAGTACGTCCCAAAAATACCCTCACGGTAGACTTGGCCATGTGTCAGATGAGAGAAAAGGACCGAAAAAGAAATATGACCAGAGAAGAAAGAAGCTATAAATAAAAGATGAATCACTTTTCCATTCCTTGATAAAAAGTAATAGTGTTCAAGACGTATCAAAATCAGCACCAAGCAGGTGGAAAACACAGGGCACAAAAAAACGGCTGATCAATCGACATATATCTATCATTGAGGCATGTTGACGTTGGCATCGTATGTCGACTGCACGGCGTGCAAGATCGACATTAAATCTAGCTGATGAAAGGGTATGTGCACAGAGGAAGAATAATCCTCGGACCAGACAGACTCCCGGAAAATAGGGCCATTCACAGAGGATGCCGAGATACTCCTGGTATCGAGCGAGTGACAGGGGGAGCCAAGCAGGTCAGGAGGAAGATTGGAGTGGAGGGTTGTAAGGGAGAGCGATTCTCGGTATCGCTCGTCGTCGTTTCATTTTCGTTCTCGTTTTCGTTCTCATTCTCGGTCTCGTTTCTTTCGGTTGTCGTTCTTTGAAACGCTCTTTTTTCGTGGTTTTCTTTCCTGTTTCATTCGTTGTAAAGGTTCGATGGCATGTTGTGACCGCTATAGAATCACACACGGGTTGCGCCGACGCTTGTCTTTCTTGCGGTTCAGCGTGCCCTGGCCCTCCCATTTGCGGGATTGAGCCTCAGACGGCTTGGAATTGCCCTGCAGGTCCTTTCGGATGATCTGACGGCAGAGGTCGATGAAGACTTCGTTGACGTTGGCACGGCGACGAGCTGAGGTCTCGTAGTATGGCGCGTTGCCCCAGCTTTGGGAGAGGGCGAAGGCGCGGGCGCGAGGCACGGCTCGGTCCTCCTCGAGGTCGGATTTGTTGCCTACGATGACGATGGGCACCTTCTCGTCGTCTTTGATGCGGATAATCTGTTCGCGGAGTTCGGATAGCTCGTTCAGCGAGGACATGCTTGTGATGGAGAATACAAGGAGGAACCCCTGTCCCTGTTTCATGTATAATTCTCTGTCGGGTGTCAGCGCACCGTGGTCAAGTCACTGTCGCACAAGCAATGATACGCCCCACAATGGGGGCGAAGTCTGGGGTTGTTTATACCTCATGGCAGCTGGGGCTGGATTAGCGAGTGTTGCACACAAATACGGGCTAGAGGTGGAGGCGCTTACTGAATTGTTCTGTACCTGCAGTGTCAAGACTGTGGACGAGAGTAGGTCAGTGATGAGATCGATTGTATCGGTATCAAATCAAACACACATTTCTAGGATGCATTGTCGCCCCTGAAGTCGTCAGCAGAATGACTCAAAACGTATAAGTCTGAGACCAGCACCGCATTGACTCACATCTACCTCAATCTGCTTCCGGTATGAATCTTCGATCGTCGGGTCGTAGCTCTCGATCCAGACATTTTGGACGAATTGAGCTGCCAAGCGGAAACGATTAGACTCGCCGGTCAATTCATTTTCAGAAGATAGTATAATGCATACCAGTCAGACAACTCTTTCCCACTCCACCTAATCGCGGGGACAAACGGCCGATGTCAGTGGGTACAACCTCGAAGACTCCATCAGAGCGGGAAAGATGGCCTACCAGCGCCTAGAACGACGATATGGTATTCTCGTCTGCGATTCCATCATCAGCAATTGTTGGAGACCAGCATCGACAGGACTTACTGCGGTCGCATTGGAGCTGCGAATTATGGCGGTTCTTCACTCGATGGCTCACGATCGCGATTGTAGGGTCGTCCGTCGACAGGATGACCGGACAGAGGAAGGAATCAGGATGGTCCGACTGAAGACGATCGTGGGAAGCTCCCAATGCCTCCGATCTGCTGGTGGGTGGAGCTCGCGTGTCGTCCGAGTTCAATGCCGATCTGATGTTCGAAGTGTGCAACCAATCGGCCGGGAAACGGTGCTCGTGAGTATGACGTAGAGGAATCGAGGGTTTAAGGTGTCCGTTCAACTCGCAATAATGTTCAATGACTGATCGATTCGACGGCCGGAAGGACGAGGGTAGGGGGCGGGGGGCGAGAGGCGGTGCGCTGGACGGGCAAAGAGCAGCAGGACACTGGATCCGTTACATCGATCTCAATGCCAATTGCAGCAGAGGCGAGGGAGAGAGCGCGGCACTGGTCGTCGAGGGAGGATCGCAGGAGGGAGGAGACGGCAGAGAAGCGGAGCGTTGAAGTCGAAGGAAAGGCTAGACTAAACTCAAGGTGGTGTTGGTTCGTTTAGTCAGTCAGCGATCCTTAATTGGCTCTGCGGAGTGAAGTCGTCGGTTTGGAGCAGTTCCTGTCCGGCTCCACGCCAGGCGGTGTGTCCAGAGCCCTCGGGACTGAAGCGATCGTCTCGTGGATGCCCTCAAGACCCCCGACAGTTCACTACGCAGGACGGTCTGGGGGCAGACTCTCCGGAGCACACAGGATGACCTATATACACGGGAGTCACTCCCCCCCACCTCGGATCGCCCATGGATGAGGTGAAACACACCCAATCCTCCTGGTCGCTCCACCACAATATCCCCCAACAGAGGACGAGCATGTGCAGCGCCTTCAGTCGGCCAGCACCTCTCCAGAAACAGAGATGGTCGATAGACCGCCATCGGGGCCGGGGAGACAGCAAGCCGCCCCGATATGCCCGTACTTTGTCGCGTCCTGGCCTGTCATACGACGCCACCTCTGATACATCAACTGGGCCTACCTAGGTACCTCCCGGCTGGGCTCGACGCCCCGAGGAAATGTTACAGAGAACCGATAGCAAAGATCTCCAGGTATCATCTCCGATTATCTCCTTCATCCCCTGTCCCCGGTCGAGGGGCCGCAAGTGTAACGGGCGACTGGAACCAACATGAGACCGGACATTCCTGGTGTCGCACATGTGACGGAGCCCCCTCTCCTGGCGGGTACGAACTGAGGCCCGGTTTGTGGAAAGCGCAAAACTGGGTCGCATGCTGTGCGTGGTAAATATTATGACAAATAAATTGGCATGAAAGAGGATGTCGAGGTGCCACCGTATTCCTACATAATCCGGAGACGGACCCGGTTCAACGGAACAAGACTCGATTTCTATAGATACATTATGGATATATGACATAGGTATGCACTGCACGGGGGGGTAATCATTATGCCTCCATGGTGATCGTATACTCAAAGGAGGTGAAGAGAGAAGTATCAAACAGAAAGAAGAAAAGTGTTGGGGGAAAGAAAAGTAGAGCGAGACAAGGACGCGCGCGGATGTGCGTGGCGACAGCACACACTCACTCATTATGACATCCATCAGTCATGACTCCATTCGCCAGAGGACTCGAGTCAGGCATCGCGCCATCCGCATTGACTTGCATCTTCTTCTCGGCCACTGACGCTTCATCCTTATGGGACTCGTATTGTTCTAGGGCTTGGAAGACATGGCCGAAAACGAGTTTGTCCACATCATGCCCCCACAGGAAATCCAAATGCTCGTACTTGTCGATCTTCTTCGCCACGGTCCCGCGCGGCAGTTCTTTGAGCATCACTTTGATATCGACGAGGCTGTCGCTCCCACCGTACAGTAGCACAATCGGCGTCTTGATGTTCTTCGTCGGGTACTTCACTGGCTTGTAGAACCGCTCGCTGGCGACCACGCTGAGCGGCGAGCGGAACTCATCGTCGTAGAACTGGAAATTCTTGTGCCGGATGATCTGGAACCAGTGCACCACCGACTTGGTACTGGTGAACGAGAACAGGTGCAGATACCCAGCCAACTTCTGCCAGTGGCTTATGTTCTTGCACTGCCAGTCGAACAGCATCGAAAGCGACGCATCGATGATGCGGGTGAAAATCGGTGGGTAAAGGACGGTCTGCCACATGGTCGTCGAACTCAGGATACTGCGACGGCCAAAGAGGAGAAACAAGAAGTTCGGAGAGGCCTTCATCAGCGAGTCGACAAAGTGATTCGGCAGCCCCGTGGGCGCCATTGCGGGCGCCAAAGCGACGAAAACATCGACCTTCTCGTTCAGAACGGTATGGATGGAGAGCGTTGCGAACGCCTGTGCGGTGCCCTGCGAAAACCCGATATATGACAGGGAAGGCTGCTCGGTCACCTCCAGGATGTAGTTGATGCTATCTGGGATATCGTGGAAGGCGAATTGATCGATCGAAAAGTCCCAGAACTCCATGGACGAGGGAGAGTGTCGAACAGACTTTTTCGAGTATTTGTTGCCCCGGTTGTTCCCCAGCCAGACATCGTAACCTCGTTCAACTAATTGGAACGGCAAGCACCGCTGCTCTTCAGTCAAGCACACCCACACCTCGCTACACATCAGCAGCCCATGATGGAGATAGACCACCTTCTTCCGTATGCCTCCCTTCCCCTGATTGACTCGTGTCCCCTCCTCGCCCTTCCGATAGGCCAGACGGTGGAGGCCCAGCAGATACCCATCTTTCGTCTGGACGATATGCTCCTCCGGCTCGTAGCCGAACAACGCGCATATATCTACAAAATCGGACGCCTGCGCCACCGACGAAGCCAGCTGCTCCTCCTTGCTCCGACGGCCTGCGTTTTCGGGCGACGAGAAAAGATTGAATAGCGTTTTGGACCGGTCATAACAGAACCTAATTATCGGCTCCGCTGGTCTGTGTCAGCTCATACTCCGCATGATAGGCGCGCCCAAGCGGAGGGGGAAAGCGAAGTATGAAACATTTGCTGGGCCAGTGATACGTACGCAGACAGAAGGTAATGATATGGATGATCCATTCCAACAGGACAAGTATCAGCGAGGCAAAGAGAGCCAAATACTCGAACCAGAAGAGTCTCCCGATGACCGGCACACGCGCCATGATGAGTCCCTTGCAACTGTGTCTGTTTCAACGAGCAAGACGGATCGGATACATTGGAGTTTAGAAAGACGATGATCGCATAGTCATGGTTGCAGAGCACCAAGAGGCCCTAAATAGCTAGCTAGCTGTCGTCGAAATTGGGAACGATGTACCTCCGACGTCATGCGTCCCCTTTCCCTCTTCCCATGTGATGCTTATCTAATCCGGAGACAGTCGCGACGGCTATTTTTCGCCACAGGACGGGCGAGTCGGAGCGAGGGTCCTCTCTACCGGTGTCTGGTCTGCCAGTTGCCGCGAGGGGATCTTCACCACTAGAGCCGTTCAACATGCCTAGCTCATGCAATGACATTCGTGAGTAGTTCCAACTCTCCAACGCATGGGGGGACTTGCGCCAATGGGGTTACCGTTTTCGGGCTTCCGGAGCAGGAACACCACCACAGCAAGCACCACCATGCGATATGAACTTTGAACTAATCTGATGGCTCTATCGCTATAGGAGATGCACTGGCGCAATGCCTCCAGGAATCGGACTGCATCATGGTCCAGCGTCACACCCCTCGGGAATGTCTGAGTGAACCGTTGGTTGACGAATTGCCGATGCGATGCCAGCAGCTCCGGAAAGGTTTCAGCGAGTGCAAGTGAGTCAATCCTTCAACCTATATTAGGAGCCGCGATCTAACCCGGGTATCTATCTCCAGGCGCGGGTTGATCGATATGCGCAAACGCTTCCGCGGAAACCAGCCCCTTCAGATGAGCAAACAGCTTGATACCAAGGAGACCAAGTCCGAACAACTCTATGCTGGAAAGCCGGCCTTTCAGACCGTCAAGGAGATCAGCGGAGACGAGGTCAAGATGGACCCGGAGAAGACCCGCGGACTGTGAGCGAGCATGTCAGCGGAAGAGATATGCTGGGGCCGTTCATCCGTCCGGAGACGCGGCCATCTTCAAGTCTTGTAACCGGAGTTTTGAGTATTGTCTTCTCCACTTGGCATGGGTCGGAGTTGTTCACGGGTTTCGGGTTGTGTAGGATTACATTGTACATATATAGAAGGTAGATCTCTCTAACCATCCATACAATGATGGAAAGCTGTACGCTTTTATCGCAGACCGTTGCGGTTGCAGAGATAATCAATCTCATTCTAAAATCATCGATAATACATTATTTACTGCGACTTCTTGCTGGCTGCCGCAGTCGGAGCGGGTGCAGAGTAGAGCCAGATGATGACGAAGGCCAGGAATCCACCGATTACAGACCACAAACCAGCGATCCAGACCCATCCGCCCGTGATAGCCCAGCTGCGGGGATACTCGTTGTGGGCGAAATGGCGGACTGTCACCTCGTGCTTCTCCTCAATGTTGGTGAGGAATGGACGCTTATAGTTGACACGGAACGAGAAAATTCCGTGCTGGTCAGGCGTGATGAACTGGGTGCTGTAGATGGTGCTGTTCTCGGTGCGGGCAGTAGGCTGGAGGTCAAGGCGGTGGAAAGGAGAAAGCATGGTGAACTCGAGCTGGAGGGCATCGCCGGCGGGGACCTCGAAGGGAATGTACCGGTCGTTGCTGTACTCGGAGACTTCGATGCTGAACACCTGTGAAACATTGTGAGCATAGGAGTCTTTCTCGCGAGAGCATTCAAACATACCGTTTCGTTCTTGATACGGTAGATGGTGGGGTTCAATTCGACATTGGGAGCCTCCTTCGTCGGAGCCAGGTGGTGCTCAATCTTCCCAACCTTCAGGACACCAGTCTCCTTGAACGTCCAAGAGGTCAGCTGCTGAGCAAACTCTCGGTTGGCAGTCTGGGTCTTCTTCCCGCCGGGCGCCTGGACGGTAGCCGAGAACCACTCGTCCTGCAGACTCTCCACTGAGCCAAGGACGGTGAAACGGGCCGAGTTGCGAGCTTGCATAGCAGAGACTAGCGCCAGCTGAGAGCCTGTCGCAGCCACGTCTTCCACGGAAGCTGAGTCCTCCTTGGGGTTGTAACTGTACGCAGTCGCTGGGGCGCGCAGGATGGGCGCAAGGAGAGTGCTCTCGCTGCCGAGGGTATGGGGCTCGGCCCGGGGGAAGGCCAGAACGCCTTCGCCGCTGAAGAAGGACTTGAGATCCTTTCTCAATTGACCAGGGCGCTGGAGAAGCAGCACATCGTGCTTTTCGGCGGCGGAAATCGTGTCGTAGTTGAAATGGTCGATGGCGACGGACGATCGGTCCGGGGAGAGGTGGAAATCGAGCTCGAGGAGAAGGGAGCTGATCGCGCTGGGCGTCGTCGATTTGCCGGACAGGGCGAGGATGATATTGCCATCCTGGTTGAGGAATTCGATGATGTTCTTCGGGTTCAGGGCAGGTCCCAAGCCTAGTCCATGCGGTCAATCGGCCTGTCCCAGAAAATTGGAGTATAGCAACCGGAGCGATGAATACCTTTCGAGCGAGGGGGCAGAATGAGGAGGTGGTCGTAGGCTCTCTCGCCCAGATCGAACAAAGAAAGCGATTCGCTCTTCGGCGACTGGAAGTCAAGCTCATATCCTCGCGCTAGCCAGGAGGCTATATCAGTACGATCCCATCTGTCAATCGATGCGGAAATTGTCACCTTCGAGATCACCCCAAAACGTCGAGTAGAGACTTTTCTCTGTGCCCTCTTCCAGCACAACCAGGACCCGGTTTCCTGCGCTGCTCAAAGCATGCACGGCGGCCAAGAAGCCGAACAGGAAGAAGGAAAGCAACCACCGCATTGTTTCGTCTTTTCAAGAGTCCGCACAGCGGAACGGAGGAATGGCGGAAAATCAATGGCCCAATTCGACAACTGCAACAAGAAAGAAAAAAGACAAACTGAATGAGAGACAATCACGGCGGAGTTGGATCGTTGTTGAGTGATGCCATGCGATGGGGGAGAAGTAAACGGGCGACGTGTTTGGACCGAATGCCAAGAGTCGCTCGCCGCTTTGGAACGTCACTTCAACTTCGACTTCGCGCCGCTTCCTCCACATCCCCTCCTCCGAACTCCCCCGTTGCGCTCCCTCTGTCCGTTGGTCGCTCTCCTCCCGGACCTTCACATTCGACCCTCGACTTTTTCTCTCGGGTGTCTCGCAATCGCCTCAATTGACCGATTTCCGTCACTCCCGGCTATTCTCGCGTCGCTCGATCGGATATCCGGCGAAAAGTTTCTTTTGACCTCCGACCCTCTCCCTACAACCTCACCCTCCACAATGACTACGCCTCAGTTCTGGTCCACGCCTCTGCGCTACATGCGCTGGGCCTCCCACGAAAGACCCGCCATCTTCTACTCCCTCATCATCGGTGCCATGGGCCCTGTCTTCCTGGTGACTCTGCCCAAGATCCGATACGCCCTCGGCGATGTCGACCCGGAACCCATCCCCTTCACATATCCCAGTAAGGATACCCCGTTCACCCTGTGTTTTCTATATATCTGTGCTGGAGACTGTCCCGTGTGTCTTAGCGAGATTGGCTTCTTTTCCCTGTTTGATATGATAACTGACGGTCTGCGCCATATCACAGTTCCTTCGGGTCCCCGGGTAATCCCGCAAGGCTACGACGACGAGTAAACTACTCGCCATGGACTAGAGATGGAGTCGATTCGTTGTTTGGTTTCGCTTTGTGTATTTAGCTGGGAGATATCTTGAGGCAATTGAACATCCCGCCTTTCATCAGGCGCCTGTGCTACTATTACAACTATTACAACCTGTTGCTGTTTTCAAGTGAGGCTGAGAGGCCTTGTTGGGGAGATCCTCTCGGATCCACAATACTCCTCGCTTCCTGTACCAGCTGATTCTCGCCGGATGAATTTCTGGTAGATGTCTGCATGTTCTGGCGACTTGCAGAGCTTAGATGCTGGGGATGTCTGCATTGTGTCCTATCCATGACTTGAACAGTGGAGGTGGAGCGAGAATCACCTAATGCTATTCCGATACCATATGTGTCCGTCTAGTAGTATCCAGTGAGAGCCTGTACTGACAGGCATCATTGTGAATGAGAGTCATCTCTGTTGCTCAATATCACGTGATGACCACATGTACATATCCATGCAGCAACAATGAATTGGTCTAACATGGGACAGAAAGGGTTGAGGCGGTGATGGGTATTCGCTCATAAAAGGTATGTATATCACAGCGACAAACAGGACAGGAGAAACAGAATGCCAAAGTGAAGGCAAGTGACAGAAGCACGGGCCAGACTCAACCACACCAACCAGCAAGTGACCAAAGGACCAGGAACAACATGTAACTCGGTCCAAAGAGGTATGAGGGTATCTGCTTCTGCCTCTTCTCACCGCCAAAGCGATCACTATAAAGAGCAGTAGAGCACCAGGTCGTAGGCAGCAACAACCATCTCTCACACAATCAAATCTCTTCCACACCTTCGTTTTCTCCCCGTACCACAGCAACTTCAGGGGTATCAAGGTCGATATCCATCTCTCCGGGAGGATGCTGCCCGGGATAGACTGGCTGCATGTCCTCAGGAATCTGCTCCACTGGACTATCACTCAGCAGTTGACGATCGAGGTCCATAAAGTCATCTGTCCCCCAGCTGACCGGACGAGATGTCTGAGATTGGGCCCCCTCCGCCGCCAAACCAAGGAAGGGTCAAGTCCCAAGGGCTTCATTGACTCCAAAAGCCTCGGCAACTGTTTCTTCCAGCTTCCAGGAGCTGATGGAGGAAGGCAAACTTGATTCGCTTGTGTCCTGTTTTGCGAACCATGGACAGTCATCCTCATTAATGCCGGTGCAAGTCAGATAGGGAAGTTCACCCAGGGTTTCGGGGTCATACTGGCTTTTGTTGACGAGGAACTTTGTCACAAAAGCCTTCATGTCTCTCTTGACCCTCTTCAGCATCTTGAGAGTCTCGATTATGTCGACTGGGGTGAGGGCTGGGGGTAGGTTGAGATCTGGCTGGTTTGGAAGCGATTCAATAAGGTTGTCGGGCTTCTCATTAGCGATCGCGCGAAAGAAGGACGCTCCGCCATCTGCTGCCTCCAGGGGCGAGCGCTCCTCGAGCTCTCGGGACAGCCACTCGCGGTAGAGGGACACCGCAAGTGACATGTGTTTCTGAGACCCATGTTGGCAGGCCCAGCGATCGAGTCCGATGTTTTCAGGCGCCATGGGTTGGTGCTCCTTCATGGCCTGCAAGGCACGCTTCTTCTCGCGCTGGAGGTCATCATGCAAGCCTTCACACAGCTCCTCGGTGTCATAATGCACATAGTCGAATTCGCCTTCGTCCAAGCTGTTCCATTGTCCAACGACGTGCGTCACGGTCTCCTGATACAACCACGCCAGACGAATGCGGCGAGCGAGTTTCATCCAGTTGACTGGCTCTTGGCTGAGCAGAAGATGCAATCTCTGTCCCAGTAGCCAAGCGCCGCGGTTGATACCCCATGCGATGATATCTCTCTTCATCTCAAGATCATCAATCACATCGACAAGACCCCAGCAGTGTTCGATCATATCGCATTCGGCAATATCTTTGAAGTTGAGGACCTCGTTATAGAAACACTTGAAAATATCACGCCAGATATCGCACACATTCTGGGGCCATTCAAGGACGCTGTCACTATCTTCGTCGGAAGCTTCTACGCTCTGTTTACCCAATTAGAACTGCAATCACTCATCTATGGATATCTATCACTTTACCTCCGCTGTCGCCTCAGTCAAACGGCCGTAATCTGTTCTGCCGGACGTGACGAGGACAAGACAGATTATTCTTGCATGACCTGTCCATCTCGACAGAATGCTGTTCAAAATGCCTTTTAGATAGGGGGACCGGCTCATGAGCACCTCTGAATGAAGACAATACTCGTCGTCACCGATAGTGATGGAAACATCGCCATCACTGAACTTGGGGAAATGGTTCGACATGGTGATGACGGACCGAACGGAAGGTGGACGCGTCGCTTGTTCTTCAGAAGAGGTCGAAAGGAGTGACAATTCCGGGCGAGGAAATGACTCAATCTAGGATGTCCAGATGAATCAACAGAAGTCTGAAGAGAGAGCTGGTGCGATGAAGATGCAGGGGTTTTTCGGGTTTTGATGCTGAGAAAGGGGGCAGGAAGATGGGAGAAAAGAGAGGGGGGGAAAGTAAAGAGATGGGATTGTGAAGCAAATTTTGTCAACAGATTCCTGTTCAGGCACCGATCGTGGCCTCGAGACGAAATCATCCTCAAAAGTCGGCGACGAGAACGAGAAGTTGGCGGCCAATGTCGGTTAACGCTCAGGAGGTATGGCGGGTCTATATCCAGAACAATGAACGCAGCACGGGTACTCTGGTAGTTGCTCAGGGATAATTCGGCGCTGTGAGAGGATTCACACATGTAGTATCTTTGATTAAGAAGTTTTTATGCCCTTGAAAGCATCTATAGACCGATTCAAAGATGATCCCATGTAGGATTATGGGATTAATCTGAACGGACAGCCCCTGCTTAGGTACTGGAGAAAGACACCGCCAGGAGACGACATCGGAAAGTTACCACCAGATCATTTTGGGACTGCACGGCGTATCAAATGAATTGAATCAATTAATCGAACAAGTCTGCAACCCGCTGGGTCGAAATCATTTGTGTAAACAAATATAACGCCATATATGCTCATATCTACATGTAGCTCATGAACAGCATCATTGTGCATCATCAAACAACCTGGCTGAAGGTACAATCCAAATCAGCTGGATGTTCCCATCAGACTCCGCGACACTGAAAGAAGAAATGGTCCAGAGAAGAAGAAAAGAAAAGAACAGGAATACCTCTTGAGACAAACAAGGGAATGCAAAAGCAGAAGACCACGACCAGTACACCAAAGTAGTAGTTCGAACGGGGCCAATTTTTCCGGCGAAGCAATCAGACGCGGCCAAGATGAGACAGGCAGAAACCAGGATTTGGGCGTTACGACAGACACAAAAAGAAAAACAGAAAGAGAAACACAAAATAGCCAGACAGCCACCCTTGCGTCGTCCATCATCAAACAAGCTTCAAGGTCGTCAGCCCTCAACATCATTAACTCCAAGTGACGAAAGCACGGCACACCAGCCGGGATCAATACACTGGCCAGGGACATGCCGGACATTCCAAAGGGACATATCCACGGATGAAGTGAATCGATAGTTCCAGGTCAAATGAACTCCCGATGTCCCAGAAAGTTGGCTCTGAAGATTTTGTTGGGATGATCCTCAAAAGGCAAGAACTTCTCCGGAAAAGTGTCCCATGGGTTATAGGGAGAAATGGCAGTCCGATCCACGTACAGCAGGCGATCAAAATTGAAACTTTGGATATGCGCGGCAACATTCATCGTTCCAGGAAGATAGGTTCCCCAAGGCACAGGTGGTAGGTATTGCGACCAACCGCCGGGATAGCTCGCAGACATTATGCAACAGACGATAAGAAACAGAAAGAAAAGAGAAAGAGAGAGCACGAAAGGAGGTGATTATTCCTTGCGGCGCATCTCTTTACCGGGGGCGACGTGGG
The DNA here is from genome assembly GCA_003719415.1 of Aspergillus olivimuriae. Lineage (NCBI taxonomy): Eukaryota > Fungi > Ascomycota > Eurotiomycetes > Eurotiales > Aspergillaceae > Aspergillus > Aspergillus olivimuriae. The sequence continues at coordinate 13,093 of RHLO01001494.1, forward strand.
GCGTCTCCCCTCTCCCTTGTTGGCTGTGGCCTACTGCGGTCTGAGTATGCGGATTCCGGGGTGAATCTTGCCTCCATGCCTCCTATCCGAGGTTCGGGGGCTGTGGTAGCCGGGTAAGCTATCCCAGAGGTTACTGGCGAATAATCAGATTCGGTATCATAACCAGGCCCGGCATATCTAGGCGCATTGCTTCTTCCTTCATAGCCGCCACCGTAAGGCGGGGCCGTTGTGTAGGTATAGGTTTGGTGCATGTCGGCCGCCGTGACGGGGGGCTGGCTGGGAGCACTGTAAGGAATTTGAGAGGGGTATGGGTTTTGAGATGTTCCAAATGGCGAGTGATTCGGGGGATAAGAAGACGGGTTAGGATACGGAGGACTTTGGGTCTGTGGGTATCCCGACTGGCCGTAATGATCCCCATAGGTTTGCGAGGGCGGAGCAGAATAGGCTATTTGGGGAGAAGGGCCTTGCTGCTGCCGCCCTTCGTGAATAGAAGAAGACACATAACTCGCTGGTGCCATGTTAGGAGCATGGGACATGGAGTAGTCGTGAATGTAGCTACCTCTTGGATGTCCTTGGTTAGCCCGGTTCGCAATCTCCTGTTCCCATCGAGCGGAGTCGTTTTTGAGATCAGCAATCATTTCCTGCAACATAATCCGTTCGTCAGCCGTGGTCACGTGGAAATCCAGAAATTGTCCAGCAAAGAAAAAAACCTACACTAGTCAGGTTTCGATATGCCCGAATGAAATAACCCTGTCGACCCTGTTGGCGAGTGGAGTCAGTAACGCTATCTAGGAGCAGCATCGTTCCGATCGCGAGGCATCGTTCATCATGGACATGTGGAAAGAAACATCGGGATACGGACATTATGGTTTCCAGGTCTTACGAGCGCATCATTCCCAAGGTAACGGCATATGTCTGCTTGGATGACCTCCCGGGTGATTCCCTCGCCGGGAATGAAGTACTCGTTTTGCCGCTCCGGGGGCGCAATATATCCATGGCGTCCAGTCATGATTTTTTGTTTTGGATTCCAGGGAAACGACGGATCCGGGATTCAGGAAATATCACCAACGGGTCCAAGTGGGCTCCAGGGAAGTCCGGTGCAGTTCTAGGTAGCCGACGGGTCCACGGATGGAATACGGGACAATCCTTGGAGTTGATGGGCAGAAGAAAACAGCAGAAGTACAGTCTAATCAAACTGCGTCCAGGAGACTCCAAAAGGCTGGCTGATGATGATCAGGGTTCCGTCGACGGGCTGTTTTGACACACAAGCACCCACGATGCAGAATAGCAAGGCGTTTCAACCGGCTGGGGTTGGGGATCCAAGTGGCTTTTTCTCTCGCGGCTATCACCAACACGGATAATCAATCAAACAATGTCCGACAACCGGGGAAGAGCACGTTTTCTGTCCACTGTGGTTGGCAAGGATTCGACTTTTGAGTCCTCACCACGGGTGATCCAGTATAGGGTATGTCCGAAGGGGAGCGAGAAGGCTGTCTTATGCGGAACCGGATGGCTAACAGAGACGCAGAAAAAGGAGGGAGAGAAGCGAGGAAAACTCCCGTCAAGCGGAGGTTTGAGGATCGGGGAGGGTTCAGGAGCGATTTGCGTGGAGGCTCTCTGGATTGGGTCGGTTCTCTGCTGGGATACTCCGGGACACTCCTGCCTGGGGTTCTTGTTCCTCTCACACTGGTGACGACCAGGGTATCTGGATGAGCAGGAAAGAAGAACGGGAAGAGAAGAGAGGGGAGGGGGGGAGAGAGAAGAGAGAGAGACGGGGAGGAAGAGAAGAGACGGTAGGGCAAATAAAAGCAGACGAGAAGCGCGGGAAGATAAGGTGGAGGGG
>RHLO01001497.1:0-32591 GCA_003719415.1 Aspergillus olivimuriae
GGGCAGGAGGGAGGGGCAAGTACAGATGATTGAATTCGTGGATGGCGGTGCGGAAACGTTCTTGGATGTCGCAGATGCTGGAAGGATTGGTTAGTTTTGGGTGTTGGGTTGGAGGTAGGTTGGTAGGTGGTCAGTACAATAGCGCAGGGTTGCCTGGGACGGGGTTAGTGGGAATTGGGTGTGTTGGAGAGGATGGACGTACGGATTCGAGCAGCTCTCGAGACGGCAGCCATGATGTCGGTGAATCAGATCAATTGATTGATTGACTGGTGTCGAGATGGGTAAGATAGTTGGGAGGGAAGAAAGAGAGAGAGCGATGGATGTTGAATGTTAAATGTCCGATGATTGCGGGGGACTCCGGTGCGGGGAATCCTGCCTGATCCCGCAGGTGTCTATGCACTTTACCTAGGTAATTCTGTGGGAGTGGTAAGGTATGCTCTGTAGGACCCAACATCTAACATCGAATTCAATTTTATCTATATGATGAATTACGAGCTTACCTCCCGCACCTTCGCCCGTCCTAGATACCAGCTCGAATCCCCCTTCAACGCCGCCTGTCGAATCGCATACAGCTCGTCCAGGAACGCCGGCACAAAGCTGCCGGGCCCGCGCACGTCCGACCGGGCGGCTGCGTTCTCCGCCGCAATCTCGTACATCAGCAAACCGGACAACACGGCAAGAAGCTTGTCCGAGGGATGGGTAGTCAGGAAGCAGCCGGATACGGTGCCGATGGCACACCCCGTCTATATCTCGTTAGTATTATTGTGGTATCCACTGGGGATGCTGCTGGTGAAAACTTACGCCGGTAACCTGGCCGAGGAGTTCGTGGCCGTTGTCGACGGCGATGACGCGCTCGCCATCACTGAGGTAGTCAGTTGCACCGGTCAGGAGGACCAGGTTTCCTGCGTCGGTCAGCTATGTTTTCTTTCTTGGATGTATTTTATTTTTTAAAATGGGAGTGGAGGCAGGCATACGCTCTCTCCGAGCCAGGTCCCGGGCTAACCGGGCCTTTCCTTCACTGTCGAGACTGCTGGGTCCGCTGTCTACTCCCCGTTGGGTGACTCCGCTGCTGCCAGAGACCTGACGAATTTCACCTTCGTTGCCCTTGATTAGGTCGAAATATCCGCCCGCCATGAGCTCCTTGACGGCGTCGCGACGGATGTGGGTGGCGGCTGCGCCGACAGGATCGTAGACCACGGGATTGCCGCGGGAGTTGTACGCGGCGATAGCCTTGCGGTAGTTTGAGACGCTCTCGCTGGTCAGCGTGCCCATGTTGATGAGCAAGGCGCCGTCGAATTGACAGAGATCGGTAGCTTCGTCACCGTACGGGGACATGATCGGAGAGGCGCCCCTAGACCATCATTAGCCTGGCCCACACAGGAAATCCACGAGGGGAGGAGATAGGGACATACATTGACAGAGCCACGTTGGCAACAAAGTTCGCCACGACAAAGTTGATCATGTTGTGCACGAGGGGATGCGCTTGCACCATCTTCTGCACGATCTTGGGCACCTCGTCGATGAGAGCGGCCGTTTCGCGGACCGGAGTGGCAGGAACTTGAGCAAAGGGAGGGGGCGTCGCGATGCGTTTGACGAACTCGGCTGCTGCTGCGCAGGGGTCGTCTGCGGCCATGATGGCACTGACGATAGCGACGCCATCAAGGCCCTTTTCCGGGGCCTTGGACTGGTAGAGCACGCGCTGGACGTTGGCGAGGTTGATGCCGCCGATGGAGACGGTGCCGACGTTACGGCCCGTTTCGGAGATGGCATTCAAGATGGTCTGAGTTCCGGCGGTGCCGATGATGGATTTGGTGTTTGTTTTGCTGTGTATGGTCAGCTTGATGACTGGTTACGAGTTGATGGAAACTGATGGGACTGTACGTGGGAGTGGCAAAGACAGTGCCGATACCCAGGTAGTGGGCGCCGGCGGCAATGGCGGCTTGTGCTTCTTCAATAGATGCAGCAGTGATGCCAATGATAGCATCCTTGGGAAGGAGTTTTTGAGCCGCCTCGATGTCTAAATTTGTTAGAGTCGAACCATGTAGGGAGGTGCCTCACGTACTCATGTCATCCTGGCCGAGATGCACGCCCTCCGCCCCAACAGCGAGAGCCACATCGACGCGGTCATTGATCAGCAACGGGACGCCGTACTTCTGCGTGATCTGATGCAGCCGTTTGGCTATTTGGATCTGCTCTCCGGTGTCACACTTTTTCTCCCGATACTGGACGACGGTGACGCCTGGTGCCAAGAGAGGTTAGCAAACACTGGGTTCCTGCGGGGTGGGGCCGGACAAACCGCCTTTGAGGGCTTCTTCCACGACGGCACAGAGGTCACGGCCCTTGAGGATGGGCGGGGTCGAGTCGGTGACCAGGTAGCAGGAGAGATCGAGCTTCATGGCTGGTGGGGGGGAAGTTCGTCTGGTGGTGGTATAGGTCAGGGAGCGCGCGGCCGAAGGATGATTTGATATGATATTTTCGGGAGGGGTACGTGGGGCTCCGGACAGTGTCGACCAGTGCAGCAGCATGGGATGCGGGCAAGATCGCCTACTGGTCAATTACGAGGATGAGGTTGATGAAGCTAGAGGCCTTGGTGTTCCTGTTAGCGAGGGGGAGGTGAGGTGGTGGTGTGGGTGCCACTGAAACCGGTTGGGGTTGCTATTGTCACAGCAGTGGTGGTTTACATGGTCTATCATATTATGATTACTTTGGCCGTCTATCATTCAACGTTCAACTGTGAAAATAATATTGAAGAAAAGAAGACTTTGTGCTGTTCCACCATGGGAGGAGCTCAGAGTTTTATATCAGAGATGTCTTGCCTCAGGCGACAGAAGGCACCTCGTCACAATCCCCCAACTTCATCACGACCACCAATCTCAGCCCCGTAGAACCGTCGAAGCATCCCTCGGAAGAACACACCCGCAGACTCGATTATTCATGACAATTTCCGATCGGATTCATGCCATCCATGGGTGGAAACGCAGCCAAAACCGAAGTTCGACCGACGCCTGACTAAGCCGTCTAAACCGGAAGCCTCGGCTGACTCAGCGCGCAATTTTTCGTTTTGCTTTTCACTCTTCCGGCTTTTCTCTTTCCTCTCTCTCTCTCTCTCTCCTCTTTTTTCGCTTCCAACTCGCTTTCCACCCACCATCCATCTCTTCTCCATCGTCTGTGGACTCGTTTTCGTCCCACCGTCTTCGCTGGAGCTGTCCCCCACGGCTTTTGATTTTCGCCTGCGTCTTACGAACGCTTTCTGGTGAGTTTCTCAACCCCCCTCGCTCCAGGCCACATCACCTGTCTAACCACCGCCCTCCCCAGAAACCCTTACCTGGTTTCTCTCCTCTTGCCTGAGAAAGCCACTCAAAGTAGAGTCGCCCGAGAACTCGTCTATGTATTCGTCCTGCGTCAGAGATTTCGACCACCACCTGCCGCTCACGCTGCAATCGTTTCGCCTCACGCCGAAACCTTGTAGTATACATTCCAAGTCCTGTGGCTGAAATTCGCCCTGCACTTTCGCTCTGATTGCAGACTCTTCTCTGCCTTGAACAGTATTCTATCAACCAACCGCCACCATTCCTTCGATCTCAGGAACTCGTGACGCATGTCTTGTTCTTACAAGACATCACTTCTGGTCTCACAAAATCCCCCCCGCCTAACTCCCAGACCTTCTCGTCGTTAAACCACTTCTCTCAATTTCACCACCACCGTCATCATGGCTACTGTCAACATTCGTCGGGATGTCACTGATCCCTTCTACCGCTACAAGATGGAGCGCCTCCAGTCCAAGATCGAGGGCAAGGGCAACGGTATCAAGACCGTCATTGTCAACCTCGAGTCCGTGGCTCGCTCCCTGAGTCGTCCCCCGGCCTACGTGATCAAGTACTTCGGCTTCGAACTCGGAGCCCAGGCCAACGCCAAGCCCACCGACGACCGCTGGATCATCAACGGTGCCCATGATGCCGCCAAGCTGCAGGACTACCTCGACGGGTTCATCGCCAAGTTCGTGCTCTGCAAGAAGTGCAAGAACCCCGAGACCGATGTTATCATCAAGGACGAGAAGATCGTCCTCGACTGCAAGGCGTGTGGTCAGCGTTCCGAGGCGGATCCCCGTCTGAAGCTCAGCACCTTCATCATCCGCAACCAGACAACTAAGGGTGGAAAGAAGGACAAGGGCGACAAGCGGGCCCGCCGTGAGCGCAAGAAGGAGAAGAACGACCCTGTCGCCAATGGTGACAAGGATGCCAGCCCTGGAGATAGCAACTCCGATAATGGTGATGGCGAGAACGGCGATCTTGCCCTTGATGCCGGCAGCGATGATGAGCTGACCCGCCGCATCAAGTCCGAGGCCCAGGGTATCGAGGCCGACGACGATGACGAGGTCGATTGGTCCGTCGATGTCTCCGAAGAGGCCGTGCGGGCCCGTGCTAAGGACCTCCCTGACGACCTCAAGCGCTCCCTGGTCATCGAAGATGATGAGGGTGCCGATGGCCCGTCTGCCTATGACGAGCTTGGCAGCTGGATTCAGGACGCTGCCCAGTCCAAGGGCGGCGTCTCCGCTGTCAGCGACGTTGACATCTACATGAAGGCCAAGGAGTACGGCATCGAGACCAAGCACAAGACCCTCGCTGTCTTGGCTCAGACCATCTTCGACGAGCGTATTGCCAAGCAGGTGTCCGCCCGTGCCGCTCTGCTGAGCAAGATGGTTACTTCTGACCGCCATGAGAAGGCCCTGCTCGGTGGCGTTGAGCGTTTCGTCGGCAAGGACCACCCCGAGCTGATCGGTCAGGTGCCTGCTATCCTGCTCAATTTCTACCAGGAGGACATCGTCTCCGAAGAGACCCTCAAGGCCTGGGGCAGCAAGGCGAGCAAGAAGTACGTCGACATTGCCACCAGCAAGAAGGTCCGCAAGGCCGCCGAGCCCTTCCTCGAGTGGCTCGAGAACGCCGACAGCGAGGAGGAGAGCGAGGAGGACGACGAGTAGACACGTCGTTCGCCTGCCACACTCTCCAAGAGAGACTTTCGGGATTTTGCTCTCTATTCGTTGATCTGTGGACACCCACTGGATTCACTCCTTTAACTATCAAGTATTGATTTTATACTTTGCTTGAATCAATTGAATTGTTCTGTGAACCACTTTTGTTCCTTGTAGCCGTAATGTTTTCACTTCGTATCCAGTGTTAAAAGACTTGGTTATCAAGCGTAGGAGTCTGGCTGTTGTGTAGTTTTCACCAACAGCCAGTAGTTTACGTGGGTTTCAAGTCGTAGGTCACATGTAGCTATGCATCAAGATAACATGACTTTGTATAGACAGAAGCGCAGAATCAGAATAGGACTAAAACACTCCTTCCGCAAATCTCAACCCAGGAACAATCTCCCACTTCCCAAGCTCAACCCCATCGTCAACCTCCTCAACGACCTTCCCACGCTTTACCCCAGTAGATCTCACACTTTCCATCCGCGCTCTCTCAGCCGAGAACAAAAACCAGGCCATATCCGCATTCCACGTCTCCATCGCCGCAATCGCTGCCTCTACTGCTTCAACCTCAGCGCCGCCATCACCACGTCCGACTGAAGTTCTCCTGCGTGAAGGGGAGAAGTAATACTCTGGTCCGGCGTACCGTGCAATCCACGCAGCGATAAAACTGCTGATTTGATCGCCTGTTGCGAGGGGAAGACGCACATGGGTCAGGAGGATGACGAAGAGGGTGAGCAGGCTGCGCCAGAGAGTGTGGTGGGGGGTAAATGTTGACATTGAGGGGTGGGATGTGGTGGCCGTGGTGCTTGTTGAGAGGGATTGGGATTGAGAGGTCGAGGTTGAGAGGGCGAGGGAGCGGAGGAAGGTTGATTCGTTATGAGTATGTGAGCTTGTGGAAGAGGAGTGATGTTGAGCTCGTCGAGAAAGGGCTTTTTCTGCGTCGAGACGGACACGATCCCAGACGCGTTGGTACATGCGTTCCCAGCGGGGGAACTCCTTTTCGATGCGCGTGGCCATGAAGTCTCCGGCGGATTTGCAGAGGGCGTCGACGGTTTGAATGGCTGCTGTTGTTACGAAGAGGTCTTCTTGGAAGGTGGTGTCGTCGGGTTTGGTTTGTGTGAGTGCTGAGGAAGAGGATTGGGTTGAGGTCGTGAGGAGGGAGGCGGGGATGGTGATTCGGGAGGCTACTGCTGGCCAGACGTCGTTGATGAGTGGGAGAAAGCTGTTCTCGTGGGAGGCAAACACGGGGGATACTTGTGTTAGGACCGTGAGGAGGGAGCGACGGAGGTATGGGGATGGAGAGGAGAGGTGCGATGGGATGGATTTCACGATGTGGAGGAGGAGGGTGTGGGATTTGCTGAGGGGGGCTTCTTGGTCTTCGGGGTCGCGGGGTGGTGGAAGTGTTTCGTCTTCGTCGGTTGGGGGATTTTCTGGGTCGAAAGGAGTGCCAGTGGAGTCTTTTCTATCGTCTTGCGGTGCTTTCCAAGGCTCGGTTGGGTGAGAGATGTTGGCGTCAGTGGTTTCACCTGGGATCTCATGTTCGTATCTTGCGCGCTTGGCTTTTCGCTTTGCGAGGTCTTCTGCCAAGGCAGAGACTTCCAGCGTTGCGTAGTGCTTTTTCCGGTGGTTGATAGGCTTGTAGTCCTTTCTGGACTCGATTGCCAGCAGAGATCGAGATTTTGTCCCCTCGTCGACGATGGCGGCGAGGGTTTTGAACATCATCTCGACGAGCTTCGGGTAGCCGTGGTAGAGATCGAGAATACTGAACATCGAGTCGACGAGGTCGTCAAGGTAGGGGATAAGACGTGCTCCACAGAGCTTGACCATCATGAACAGGACTTGTGGGGGATATGGGGAGACGTCGAAGGTGTTCAATTTCAGGCCAACAGAGTTGACAAGGTAGTCGACGTTTTCGATTACCATCGTGCTGGTGCTCTCATAGTTACACGCTGATGTGAGGATGTTGAGGCAGGTCATCGCGTGTCTTTGGAGGTTGGAGTTGCTGGATGCTAGTAGTTGCATCACAGGGTAAAGCGCGTCCATCAGCTCTGGACGAAACTCTTCTCCTAGCTGTTGTGCTTGGAGCGCCACAGCCTCGAGAGCCAGAGCTGAGACGCGCCAGTCCCGCGAGTCGTCCAGCAGCGGTTCGCTGAGGATGGGCAGTGCGATGTAATACAGCTCCTCGACCATGGCGGACCGAGTGGAGAGCGATGACGAACTTTCGAACTGGTCGGAAGATATGAAATCATCAAAGGCAGAAGAAAGAGGGGTGCTGCTCTTGAGACAGGTCAATGCCAGCCAGAAAGGTGCAACCATTGCGTTGCCGCTCTCTTGGTGAATGCGGTTGATGATCAGCCGGGTAATGTCTGTGCCTGAATCGGACGCATTAAGCCTGACAATCATTGACTGGAGGTCTTTCAGACTTTGCTGTTGACTCCGGTGTTCCATAAGGATTGGCGGAAATATTGTGGCTTGCTGTCCAGGGTGAAGCACTTCCAAACTGTGGTTGCCCAGTGTCTCAGTGTTGAGAGGTTGGAGGGTATCTTTTGTATGGCTGACAGTGGCAGAGACGCTGTCACAGAGTCCGGAGGCCAGGCTATGCGTCAAGATATCAGAGCCAGACTGAACCTGTGACAGTATTTGAAAAGCGGTAGATATTTGCTTCAAGGCCCATTGTTTGGATGTTTCATCATTGCTCTGCATGGTTCGGGGGAAAGCTGTGATCCAGACATGAAGAGAATTCTTCAAAGAATCCGAGACCACAGGGTACGATGTCGCGGTGTGTGTCAGAGCTGAGTACGCCTCATTCGGCATGTGACTGCTATCCAAGTCTGCAAGAACAACCATGGTATCTACCACGATAGGGAGAGAATCTTTTAGGGAGTTTTGACAGTCTTCAATGACCATCAAACACAACGACAACAGCGCTGCTTGCACCTCGGAACGGTCATGGCGCCTAATCTGAATGATGTTGGCAAGTGCTATTTTGATTTGAGAAACTGTGGCTTTGAGCCAGGACTCGTCTAGTGCAATCCGATCATTTCCAGTGTTCTTCTCGGGTGTCTTTGAAAGTGTCCCCTCGACAGCTTTGTCATTCAAGACCTTGTTAAGCAGGTCTGCAAGGACCCGAAGCGATATGCATAGAAGTCGAGAAGACCGTCGTACTTGTGTTGTCGGTTTCAGTACTTTTGTCAGCGCAGAGACTGTTCGCGGCATAATACTTGCAAGTACTATCCGGTCAGTGATCCGACGGTACAGTGCCTGGAGGGCCAGTGCAGCAGAGACGCAAAGCTCTTCGGAGTGCTCGTCGACGACACCTTCCAGCAGGACGTATACTGTTTGATCCACAATTGTGGCAGACCCGATCTCGTGATAGATAGTCTCCTGAGCGACAGGACCTCCCAAGACACTGAAAGTGGCAGTCAAACATTTGAATCCGGCAATAGCCAGTTCTTCTGGGCGTGAGTTGGTGGGCGGTTCTTTATGAAGCTTACTCGGGGCACCACCCACGATCAATGTTAATAAGATAATGAGCTGCTTACCCATCTGCGGGGACAGACCTTCTCGCCATCCATCGGAGACTAGAATGCACAGACAATTCACAGCTAGCTCCAAGCAACTAGAGGAGATTCTCTGGGTCTCATTGAAGATGTGGGATAGCGGGAAAAAGGCATACTCCGCTAGCTTGGTATCTAATGCATTCAGGCTGGCTAGTTCTTTCAGTACAGTATGCACCGGTTTGAGGGCTTGCAACACATCATTAGATGTGGCCTGGTTGCCTCGGAATTTGAGGCCGACTGAGCTGAGCTCGACGCATGGCCCTTTGAGCTGGAGTTTGTCAGCATGAGAGCTCAGTTCAATGAGAGAAAAGATGCACCTGAGCGAAAGACTGTTGTCGTGAGCTCTCCATCATGGAGATAAAAAATAGTATTTGCGATAGAAAGAATCAGGGAAATGCGACACAGCCATCAGGCTCTCTGTTCATGTGTATGGAAATCAAATGCTTCAGCCCGTTATCGAATAAGAGGGAGCGCGAATGTCATGCTCACCGCCTGTCCGCTCGTTTCTGCCGGATATATACAGGCGGTGTAAGGAGAGATTGTTTGCACTGTTTGAGTGACGTTGATGTGCTTTCCAAATCTACCTTATTCTTTCTTCCTCATGTTGACATTTAACCGGGCAGTTTTGTTGTACGGAGTATCAAAACCATCAATACACTTAATGGTGCCTTGTTTCAGCGTCTTGCATCGCGATGACCGAAGTCCGAGCTTTGTCACGTGACCCTAATTGATCTCGCGTCTCGTCACGTCCCGTCGCGTCCCCGCCAACGCTGCCTGGAGTGTTGCCTTCAACGCCTCCAACTTTGGCACTCTTCTTAATGACTAGCCAATCCACTGAGTGAAAGGGCTTTTCCTGACAAAGCACCATTATCTAACATAACGTCTATGCTCCCTGTCCGCCGTTGTGCGGCTGCAGCATCGCAATTGCGCTGCCAAGGACCTGTCGTCGGAAACCGCATTCGACCTGCACACTCTTGTCGCATCGCCTCTACTTTACTTTCTCAGCTGAATCGACGACAATCATTCACCTCACGACCTAGCTCACACTGCAGCCCTTCAAGCGCTCCGAAACCATCGTTGTTGCTCACCATGTCTGACTCCAAGGGTAGGAAGCAAGCTACGCTGGGGTATGTTCGCGATTCTCAGTTGACTCTCGGGTGCGTTCTTTCGTGGCCCGGGTGTATCTACTCTCTGTGACACTGTATACAATTGCTCAATGCTAATGCCCATACGTGTTCGACAGAAGATTTTTTGGCTCCAATGCAGATCCTCAAGATGGTCCCAAGAAACAAACTACTCTCTCGTTCTCGAACAAGAAGGATAAGACACAACCTTCCACAACCGAAGACACACCTTCAAAAGAATCACCCTCGAATAGCACAGATGTCAATGGGCCTGATGGTGGCCCTAACAAAGCGAATGCGCCAACTCCAGAACCAGAGCCGAAGTCAACAGGAGAGACCGAACCATCTAATAACCTGAAACGCGAGAAGAGTACCCCTGACGGAGATAGTGAAGATAGCGATGTTCAGCCCGTGCAGAAGCGCCGGCGCAGAAGTCCGAAGGCTGAGAAATCCTCTCCCGCGAAGAAGCGGTCTCCCTCGCCCCGCAAGTCGAAGGCAAAGGTGGTTCAGGCTCCCGAGATTGCCGTGAAGAAGTCTTCAAAGGAGACTACGCCAGAGGAGGAAGAATCCAAATCAGATGAGGAAGTTCTCTCGGACAGTGAAGACGAAGAAAAGCCCGAGGAGATGAAGAAAACCATGGAAAAGGTTCAGGCAACATTAAAGGCCACTGGAGCGGAACCCTATCCGGACTGGAAGCCTGGTGAACCAGTCCCTTATGCGGCGCTCTGCACAACATTCTCTCTGATTGAGATGACTACGAAACGATTGGTTATCCTGGCCCACTGCTCGCTCTTCCTTCGACAAGTCCTCCGCCTCACACCGCAAGACCTTCTCCCAACAGTCCAACTCATGATCAATAAGCTCGCGGCGGACTATGCAGGTATCGAGCTGGGAATTGGCGAGTCCTTGATCATGAAAGCTATTGGCGAGAGTACGGGCCGTAGCCTGGCTGTCATCAAGACCGATCAGCATGAGATTGGCGATCTCGGCTTGGTTGCCGCAAAAAGTCGCTCAAACCAACCTACAATGTTTAAGCCTAAACCACTGACCGTACGTGGCGTTCACGAAGGTCTGCTGGCCATTGCCAAGGTACAGGGCCATGGTTCTCAGGACAAGAAGATCTCAGGTATCAAAAAGCTGCTCTCCGCAGCAGATGCTGCCACTGCCGGTAAAGGCAGTAAAAGTGTGGACATCACTAAAGACAAAGGTGGACCAAGCGAGGCGAAGTTCATTGTCCGTTTCCTTGAAGGCAAACTGCGTTTGGGACTGGCTGAGAAAACTGTGCTGGTCGCCCTGGCCCAGGCCGTCGTCGCGCACGAGTCCGCTTTGCGGGGCGAGAAGTCAGCTTCTCCCGAAAAAATGGCAGAGGGAGAGGCCATCCTCAAGACCGTCTACAGTGAGCTGCCTGCATACGAGGTTATCATCCCGGCAATTTTGGAGCACGGGCTGTTCGAGGTCGGTAAAGTCTGCAAACTCCAGCCTGGTATTCCGATCAAGCCTATGCTTGCCAAACCGACAAAGTCTATTACAGAAGTTCTGGACCGCTTTGAGGGCAAGGACTTCACATGCGAATACAAGTACGATGGAGAACGGGCGCAGATCCATTATGTTGCGCCGGACTCAATCCACCAGTATCCGGGTGCTAAGACCACGTTACAGCAAGACTCAAAGGGATTATCTGCAATCTTTTCTCGAAATTCTGAAGATCTGTCCAAGAAGTATCCCGATGTTATGGCCAAGCTCGACGGATGGATCAAGCAGGGCGTGACGAGTTTTGTGTTGGATTGTGAGACCGTTGCATGGGACACAGTCAACAAGCGAGTCTTGCCGTTCCAGCAGCTCATGACGCGAAAACGGAAAGACGTCAAGGCGGAAGATGTGAAAGTCAAAGTTTGTGTCTTTGCGTTTGACTTGTTGTTTTTGAATGGAGAGGTACGTCCAAGATGCGTTGGATTCACTGTCCTATACTAATTGAGTGAATAGCCCACGGTTAAGAAGTCACTCCGAGAGCGTCGGGAACTCCTCCATAAGTCGTTCCAGCTCGTTGAGGGCGAGTTCCAGTTCGCTCAGTTCGGAAATACGGATGTTCTAGATGAGATACAGAATCTTTTGGAGGAGAGTGTGAAGGCGTCGTGTGAGGGTCTCATGGTGAAGATGTTGGATACTGAAGAGAGTGGCTATGAACCAAGCAAACGTAGTCGGAACTGGCTCAAGGTATGTCTGGGATTCCAAGACTATAGAAGCACCACTAATGGCATTGTCCAGGTCAAAAAAGACTATCTCAGCGGTGTGGGTGACTCCCTCGACCTTGTTGTGCTTGGGGCATATTTCGGACGCGGAAAACGCACGTCTGTTTACGGTGCATTCTTGCTGGCAGCGTATAACACGAGCACGCAGAGTTATGAGACTATTTGCAATATTGGCACGGGTTTCTCGGAAGCCGATCTGGAGGAGTTGCACAAGGAGCTCTCTCCGCTAGTCATTGACCGGCCGAAGCCATTCTACTCGCACTCGACCGTGCCCAAAGACCAGCCGGATGTCTGGTTTGAGCCACGCATGGTGTGGGAAGTGAAGACGGCGGACTTGACGCTGAGCCCTCGGTATAAGGCAGCCGCGGATGAGTTTGTGGGCACCACAGGGGGTGGCAAGGGGGTTTCGCTGCGGTTTCCCCGGTTCATTAAACGGCGCGATGACAAGAAGCCGGAGCAGGCGACGACGACGCGAGCGGTTTCCGAAATGTATCGGAAGCAAGAAGCCGTGGTGAAAGAGAGCACGGGCAAGGGCGGCGTGGACGATGACTTTGAATATTAATTTGTATAGCGTAATAGCCGGCCTGCCTTCGCTGCACTGATACACCATGCAGAAGCCGCGGTGCAAATTTCAATGACAGACATCAACCAACATCACCACAGGACAATATGGTGCAATCCAGCGTCCGCTTATCACCGGCACTCCGCTGCTCTAAAGCGCTTCATCCCCGTGCGGCCCCATATCATAGACAACCGGTGTGCTTGGCAATGCAACCTCAGCAGGCGATTTTCATGCGCAGCTGGCGATGTCTCGTCCCTGACTGGCGCGTCGAGAGCGTGGCTGTCGGATGTAACCTGTCTATCACTGCTGTTCGGGGCCTAGCATTCACTCTGACGCTGATATGACCTTCTACCTTCCGTATCTCAACCGGACTGCGAGGGGCAAGCTGGTGCGGAGACACCCGCCAGACGCACATAAATACCTGAATCCGTCATGTTGACAATCGCGTCTCCCTCCCCGATCTAACCCTCCACCAGCGTTCCTCCGCATCACAGTGATCGCACGCGCACCAGAATGCCGCTTCTCCGGTGGCTGTCCGTAGCGGCCGCCTTGTCCACAGCCCCAGTCTTGGCTTTGAGCCCCGAGTAAGTCAAGCAATTCACAAGAATCCCGGTGGAGACTTCGAGACTCTTGGAAAAAAATGCAGCTCATTGAGATCGACATAGGCAGCTTATCAGTGCTCCACGCCGTTCCGAGGCCATCCCCAACCCCTCTGGTGTATGTGTCTCTCGCACCACCGCAATTGACTCCATTGACTCGAGATTCACGGTGTATGCGCAAGGAGGTGCTAATGCAATAACATAGGATGTCGCTGTTTTCTCCAGCTCACAGTACTCCTTCGACACACATTCCAGCAGCTCGTCCTGGAATCTCCTCGATCTGAAGACGGGCGAGATTACCCAGCTCACCGACAGCAGCGATGTTTCGGAGATTGTCTGGCTGGGCACTGATGATACCTCTCTGCTGTACATCAACGGCACTAACGCTGAAGTTCCCGGGGGTGTCGAGCTCTGGGTGTCGAGCACTGACAATTTCATGAACGGGGATGCCCTCTAGCCTCCATACGCGGCTGCTCTTGAGCTAATACTATTCCCTCAGATATAAAGCAGCCTCGCTCCCGGCGCCCTTCTCTGGCCTCAAGACTGTAACTACCCACTCTGGCGACATCAAGTTTGTCGTCCACGGGAAGTCTTACGCCAACGGTACTGCCTACAACGAGGAATTGGCCACTGCTTACCGGAGCACCGCTCGCATCTATGACAGCATCTATGTGCGCCACTGGGATTCCTACCTGACGACTACCTTCAACGCGGTCTTCTCTGGTACCCTTAAGAAGTCGCATAAGCCGCATAAGTCGCATAAGTCGCACTACTCCCTCACTTGTTCGTTGAAGAACCTCGTCGCCCCCGTCAAGAATGCGGAGAGCCCTTACCCACCCTTCGGCGGGCCCTCCGACTACGACATCTCCCCGAATGGCAAATGGGTCGCCTTCAAGAGCAAAGCCCCTGATGTCCCTCGCGCAAATTACACCACTGCATACATCTACCTCGTCCCTCATGATGGCTCCAAGACTGCTGAAGCCATCAACGGCCCCGACAGCCCCGTGGCCCCGGCTGGCATCCATGGAGATGCCAATAGTCCCGTCTTCTCGCCGGACAGTCGCCGTCTCGCCTATTTCCAGATGGCGCAGCCAACCTATGAATCTGACCGTCGTGTACTGTATATTTACACTCTCGGCTCGAAGGAGACCATCCCCGCTGTTGCCGCAGATTGGGACCGTTCTCCCGATTCGGCGAAGTGGCTCGACAACAAGTCATTGGTCTTGGGCAGCGAGGACACTGCGCGTCAGCGTCTCTTCGGTCCAGTACCAATCAGCGCGGGCGATGACTTTGTCCCCAAAAACTTCACCAACGATGGAGTCGCTGGAGCTTATTACATCCTACCCGACAAGTCCCTACTGATCACTGGCTCAGCCCTCTGGACGAGCTGGTCGGTCTACACCGCTAGCCCGGAAAAGGGCGTCATCAAGACCATCGCCTCAGCCAACGAGATTGATTGTGAGCTTGCCGGGTTAGGACCGGAGGATGTGTCTGAGTTTTACTTCGAGGGCGACTTTACCAAGGTATGCATGCGCCTATCAGTTGTCCTGACATGCAGTGCACTGCCACCGATATAGAGACTGACACCCCCAGATTCACTCCTGGCTCGTCTTTCCAGAGGGATTCGATAGCAGCAAGACATATCCTCTCCTCTTTCTCATTCACGGCGGTCCTCAGGGGTCCTGGGCTGACTCCTGGAGTTCCCGCTGGAACCCCAAAGTATTCGCTGACCAGGGATACGTGGTTGTTGCACCGAACCCAACTGGAAGCACAGGCTTCGGTCAGGAACTCACTGATGCGATTCAGAATAATTGGGGTAAGAATCCAATTTTAATTCTCATTCGTTCGTCCATGTAGCCAGCCATGCATGCCCCTCATTCTCTACCAAAACATACATCTACTTGCATACGCTAATGCACAACGACCGACAAATAGGAGGATCCCCTTACATTGACCTCGTCAAAGCCTGGGAATATGTCCGTGACAACCTCCCCTACGTCGATGTTAAGCAGGGAGTCGCCGCCGGCGCCAGCTATGGCGGTTTCATGATCAACTGGATCCAGGGCAGTAAACTGGGACGCGAGTTCAAGGCCCTGGTCTGTCACGATGGAACATTCGTGGCTGATGCGAAGATCTCCACGGAGGAGTTGTGGTTCATGGAACGCGAGGTTCGTTCACCCCCTACGTTCGCATAACATCATCCGGTGAACGATGTCCGCAATATGTGAGTGCTAATACTCTGGTCAATGAACAGTTCAACGGAACCTTCTGGGGAGCTCGTGAGAACTACCGCCGTTTTGATCCGTCTGCCCCTGAACGGATCCTCGAGTTTAGCACTCCGCAGCTTGTCATCCACAACGACCTCGACTACCGTCTTCCTGTTGCGGAGGGACTTTCTCTGTTCAATGTGCTCCAGGAACGCGGCGTTCCCAGTCGATTCTTAAATTTCCCTGATGAGAACCATTGGTATTCACCCCTTCCCCCTTTCATCCACACTGCTATCCTCTGCGTTGTGGTGTTGGATAAGAAAAGGAGACTTGCTAACTCGTTATCAATCGATAATAGGGTCCTGAATCAGGAAAACAGCCTGGTCTGGCACCAGCAGGTGCTGGGCTGGCTGAATCGGTACTCTGGAGTCGAGGAGGCGAATTCTGATGCCGTCAGTCTGGACGATACGGTTGTGCCCGTGGTGGACTACAACCCCTAGGCCATCCCCCTAACTACCTAGGTACCTGCTGCCTACCCATTTCTCTATCTCCACCGTCTTCCATCTTACCATAATCCCTTGTACATGTTTCCGGGCTTATGAGATCCTGTTCATCATTTCTTCATTACTGGCTGGTAAACACTATTTCAAAGGAGCAATACGAACCAGATGAACAAGGCAGTGATTGATTCCCTGAGCGAAAAGAAACAAATTTTTGTACATCATATATATGAATGCTATGTATGAAGCCCAACCAACAAGTCTACACCGAACCCCAGACGCCTCGTGATCAATTTCGTACAACTCGGTAGAGCACACGGCCAAAACAGTGACAATAGAAGGATACAAAGGTAGTGGTACTCAGGGAAAAGATATTCACAGTTCACCCCCCTCAGCGCCTCGACCCGGCATAGTAGCAGATGGGCCATCTTTCGTGGCGAATCCGGCCTGTCGCACGCGCAGACCAAAGTTCACCAGCATGATGGCAACCAAGCCAACGCCGACGACCGTTGGTCCCCATTTCTCGTAGTAAACGCGCTTGACGTCGCGACGCTTGCGGATCTTGTCAACACGCCAGATGTACAGCACCAGACTGTAGACGAGCGCCATAGCGGCGAGGATGGTGAAGGCCCAGGAGCAGGCGAAGGTGATGTAGTCGTCGCCGAAGTTGAGAAGGGTTGCGGCGATACTGGCAAGGAGGATGGAAAACTCCAGCCATGAGAGGAAGGTTCGCTCCGCTGCGAAGTAGACCTTAGGTTCGACCCGTACGGGTACATGGATGCCTAGGTATGGTTTGTTAGCTGTGTACACGGGTGTATCGGTGATGGGAGTGAAGGCTTACGTTTGCCTTTAGGAGCAGCGAACCGCTTGACGGTCCGCTGATTGCCGAGCACGGCGATGCCGCGCTGTTCGGGTGGCGGAAGATTGGTGGGACGGGGACGGGGAATCAACGCGCGGAGGACGTGAAGGAGACCCTTTCCGGTCTGGTGGGCGTAGTATCTGGCCAGCTGGTGGTAAAAGTGCATCCCACCTACGCGACGGGCCTCCTCCAGCTCATCCGAGCTGACGGTTTCCGCATCGGAATCGTATAGTGGGTAGTCTTCGTCTCCAGCTAGAGGCTGGGCGGCGATACGCTCCTCAATGTCAAGAGCGTTGCCGTCCGAATCCTCGAATAAGTCATTTCGAGCCAGGTCGTCGGCAGGCCCCGCTTGATTGTCTCCGGGCTGAGCTTCGTTCGAATCGTCATCATCAGAGTCATCGTCCTCTTGCGTCTCGTTCGCGGACATTGACGTGCTAGCCAGCGGTCGCTGAATACCAAAGCGACGGGTCGCAGGCTTCCGGATATCGACATCCATCTGGGGCATCCAGAAGGGGAGGAGGTGGATGCGGTCAGGGAAGAGCGTCGCTGTCCCGTGGATGAATTTACTGTACTTCGGCACAGCCTCGACCAGGTGACTGGCGGTCAGCTCTCTAATCCACTTTGGGGGTTCCTGACCGGCTTGAGTCTGGAGCTTGACTTCCAGCACAGCGTATGGGAAGCGCTCTACATCCTCCGGCGGAAGCTTCGAAAACGGCCAGTCCACTCCGATATCCATACGACGCCAATTGTTGCCCGACCGCCGATGACCATCGGAGTTATCCTCACGGACCATGGTCAGCTCGGTATCAAGAGAGATGCGCACTCGGGCGTCTCCAGGAAGTTGGAAAGCTGTACGATGATAGAAGGTTCGCGTCACGGG
This sequence comes from Aspergillus olivimuriae, assembly GCA_003719415.1. Lineage (NCBI taxonomy): Eukaryota > Fungi > Ascomycota > Eurotiomycetes > Eurotiales > Aspergillaceae > Aspergillus > Aspergillus olivimuriae. The sequence goes on from RHLO01001497.1 coordinate 17,513, forward strand.
CTCGAGCTTGCGAGAGATGACCCGATATTGGATCTCGCGTGCCAGCTGCTCCAATTCGGCGATTTCCGATTCCTTCTTCTTTCCCTCACGGCGCATTTTGTCGAAGATCGACTCGACCGTCATGCGGCCATCGAGATAGGCATTCACATACTTCTCCTTGAGAGAGAAGCGTGCTTTCACCGACTTCTCACCAGTCCAGTCCTCACGATGGGTCTTGCGCTCGACGAAGATCTGATCACTTTCCATACCACCGTACCACCGTAGTCGGATCGCCTCGGCACCCTCGGTCTTTTTCAGTCGACCCTGGTAAAGCTCCCACGTGTCGGTGTTGTCAAAGTAGATGGAGGAAATGGCGGTGTCTTCCTCCTCAAAATCCTTCCGGGGATTAAAGACGAGGACGGGAAGGTGCTACTAGACTGTTAGGAGGAGGCGTGGAGAGGGTGCAAGATAGCGGACGAACCTTGAGAATGATCAATTTGAGTTCGGTGATGTTGTCGGGGTGTACCCAGTACTTGGTGGTCTGGCGAACAAAATTTTGCTGGGAGCCACCGGCAGAGGCATCTCCCTTGACGGGATTTCCTTTAGTACGGACAAGATCATAGAGCTTTGAGAGCTTTACAACAAAGGCATCGTAGTTGTCCTTGAAGAAAGGTTTGGCCTTGAGGCGTGCGGCGAAAACCGGCTTGAGGTGCCAGTTCGTTTGTTTCTAGGCGCCAAGTCAGGAGAATGCGCAAGACAAGGCTACACGGGCGGGGCGAGACACAAAGTCCGGACTCGAGATTGAGCGACAGAAAAGAAAGGAGGCGAACGTACATCATGCTTTTTGATGATCTTCTGGAACCCGGTGTAGTTCAATTGGGTGAATTTGGCCAGGTCGTGGACGTCGGCGATGATGTCACTCAAGACCTGCTCGAGGACGAGAAAATCTTCGTCCGATGGTGGCTGGGGAGCACGACCGCTTTGACGGCGACCCGACGAGGAAGCATCTTCCAGACGCGAGACGACGTCGTTGACGCTGGCTTCGCTGGCCTGGATGCGACGGACGATCTCCTCGCTTTTGATCTTTTGGAAGTTGAAGACCTTATCGAGCTCGCTCTCGAGCAGCGAGACGAAGTTCTTCTCATTATCCTCGGACCAGGGCTTGCGATCGGGCTTCGGGTTTTCGGGGGTGGGTGGCGTGACAAATTCGGGCTTGAGGGCTTTTTTCAGGTCTCCATATGCGATGTAGTACCAGTAGTAGTCTTTGATCATCGACGATCGCAGGTGTTCGCCGAACCTACGGGGCGGAGGGGTTAGTCGGAACATGGGATTGAGGCATTGAGAGCCCAATGGCATCGGCAAGGCCCGGACAATCACTTACTTCATGGTGGGTGAGTCGTTGATCAGGAGGGGAAGCTGCGAGGGTCGGTGGGAGGGGTGAGCTGGGAGGAGTTAAGAGGGGAGGGCGATGCGTCAGTAGATGTGAGGGATGAACATGACGCGGTGCCGGGAGTGATTGGAGTAGAAGGTGTGTATTATCAGAGGAGGAAGGGACACGAAGAGAGAGAGTGTAGTGGGGGAGTAGAAGAGAGGTGAGGGCGAGAAGGTGCAGTGCAGTGGAGTGAGGAGACGCAGAAGAAGCTCGTGATAAGTTGCCTCCAGCTGGTAACTGCTTTGGGACTAGCGGGGGTACCCGGCCGACACTACGCCACACTACGGGGGACTAAGTACCCTCACACACGCTTCTCAGCCAGTCACTTGCCCATGTGCTCTATCGCCCTCGTTGGCCTCGACTCTCGAAGTCTCTGTCGCTGTCGACGAGTGGATCACCACTGGGGCACTCTCGGCACGAGGCCGTCATCGTCTCGCTTGCTTTCCGTGACTCAGCCGGCGGAACAAGAAAGAATTCCTATCCAATCAACACTGTGCCCGGTCACATGTCCTCAGACTACATAAGTTCCCATCTGCTGCGTAGCGGCAGCTTCACCATAGATACCTTCTCCCTCAACCACTACCATCCACTCAATAACTCAGTAACCGGGAAAATGCTACCATCGCCTTGTTCAAATATTTCTTACTCGGCCCGCAACTCACTTGTCATAAATGACTATAACGACAGCGGCACCTAGGTAGGCAAGGCAAGATCGAGAAGATACACCTCTACATGCTTGTAGATCGCCACCTCCGGCCATAGGCGACTTCCAGAGTCTATCAAAATCATCAGTCATATCCAAGTACCACGAGGTACACATCTGAGGACCGCATGAGTAGATTTAAACCTGGAGATCCGCATGTCTTGATGTCCTCTCAGGACTATAGCCTGGTACCACAGTGAGGGGCCGTGTGCCGACTGGGAAGAATTTGAACAAAGCGATGGTGGCATTTGCCAGGTCCTCTGATCGCTGTTATCAGCATAGAATGTGTGTCTTCCGGCAACATGGAATTTCTGTGCTTGGGAACAACGGGCTCAGCGCTACAAGAATCATACGAACGGAAACTACTAGGTAGTGCCATCAGAGCCATATCATTGATTCAGTCATGTAGAGACACCCAACTCCGCAACCAATTATGTATATCGATTATCATGGTCTCATCATCCCCATGCGATCCACTACAGTCTTCCCCCGATGCGACGAATGCTCTTCCGCGCGCCCTCACCAGTCACACTCACCAAGCCCTCCGTCTCCAGCGAACGGACGGCCTCTGTGAACTGCGCGCCATCAAGCCCTTGCGCACTGCTCTGCTCGTTCAGCACCCGATACACCTCGGCCCACCGCACTGCCGTGCCACCGCTGCCCAGGTCTTCAACCACCCCGAGCAACCCACGCTTCAGCTGCTCGCGTTGCCGCCGCTCGCTAGCGCTCGTACCCTCTGTTAGCAGGCCCATGTCGATCAGACCGGTGCGTGCGTCTGTGGCCGCCTGCTTGATGGCAGACCGGATCAGCCGCACGGCTTCCTCGACATCGCCGGCCGTCACCTCCTCGGAGAGGCGCATGCGGGCGTGGGCTTCCGACAACCGGATCATCGATTCGAGCTGTCGCGTCGTTGCCGTGATGCGGCGGTCGGAGGATCGGATGTCGTCGCCGAGCTTGCGCATGTTCACGTACGCATCGGTGAGCGCTTGACCGGCGGCTTCCGTCAGAACGGGGTGGATATTCATCTTGGCATAGGTGATATAGGCAGTAAGGAATTCGATAGGCTAGAATCATCGTGAGCATGGCGGTTTTCTCCAGATACCGAAGGGGCAAGGTGTGACTTACCAGGATCTCATCCTCCGCCGCGTTGTCAGGCCGGTCCTCCAAGTACATACCAACCAGATGCTTGGCCAGTCGGCGATCCTCCTGTTCATCGGCACGGTCCAACACCAAATATACCAGGTCAAAACGGGAGAGTAGGGTCGGAGGAAGATCGATATTCTGCGGCACGGGCAGCTGAAGATTGTAGCGACTACCGATGGGGTTGGCAGAGGCAAGGATGCTGGTTCGGGCGTTCAGGGTGGTGATGATGCCAGCTTTGGCGATGGACACCGTCTGCTGTTCCATCACTTCGTGCAGGACGGACCGAGTGGACTCATTCATCTTATCAAACTCGTCAATGCAGCAGATACCTCCGTCGGAGAGGACGAGTGCACCCGACTCGAGAACCATTTGTCGCGTCTCGGGATCGCGAGTCACGTAGGCTGTCAGACCGACAGCAGAAGATCCCTTACCGCTGGTGTAAACACCACGGGGCGCAATCTTGTGCACGTATCGAAGGAGCTGGGACTTGGATGTCGAAGGGTCACCGCAGAGTAAGACGTTGATATCACCTCGATAGCGGGGGCTGCCTCCCTTTTCAAATGTCTTGTTGGTGCCACCAAACATTTGCAGGAGGATACCCTTCTTCACGTCGTCCATTTCGTAGATGCTGGGGGCGAGCGAGCGAGCCAGAAGCTCGTATATGTCGGGTCGGGAGGCGGTCTCCTTGATTTTCTTTTCCTCTTCGGCGCTGATCTTGCGCACCTGCTCGGAGTTGTCCGCAGCCTGGTTGGACACTTCTTCCTCGATGGTCGATGCATCGATGCCCATTTTCTGGCGGTCGGTCTTCTGCACATGCAGAACATCGATGAAAGTCTTGAAAAGTGCCTTCTGGGTGCGTTGCCGGGGGTTCACCCGCACCGGATTGCAGCGGAATATACCAGTCACTTGGATGCGGTCACCAGCCTTGCAAACATCGACTAATTCATCGTACAGGCACAGCGAAACCGAATGAGGGGTCTGGCCATCCGGAACACTGTCGGGTGTCTCTTGAAGCTTGACGACTTGTTTGTCGGAAAACATACAACGGTTGTGAATCAGTTCCATCGAGTTCCGCGCCTTACAGGCCTCACGGCTGCAAATCGTGGGCTCGGCGATACGTCCTCGGTCAATTCCCACTTGGCGTTCATTATGGCAGACCTGACAACGGAAGAAAGCTGAGAAGAATTACTATTATATTCCCTGGAATCGGGCCATAAGAAACTTACCTTCTTTCATGTCAGGAATGACAGGGGTTGTTCGAATGACCAGTCCCTTGATACTGATCAACTTGTCCATATCTATGGTATGTTAGTATCCCCAGCGATGGCTCCGGACAGGTCAGATCAACATACCCGCAGGGTCAAGCTCTCTCATGTTCACAGTCGAGTCGAGACCAAATGGCAGAACCTTGAAGATCATTTTCTGTACTTCTTCTACAATATTTGGAAGCGCATCGTGAGGCATCCGACCAGTTTCACCGGTAACATCAGATGTAGGGTGTGCTGAATCGGACCTCAAATCTCTTTGACGGTTTTGATTTCGCTGGCTCTGCGCGCCTAGACGACTCTGCTCCTTGATCGCAAGCTCGAGAATGATGTCGTTAAGGCCCTGATCCATGATTGGAATAATTTCTTGGGGATAGTCTTGCAGTTGATGCCACAGCTTCTGGGTGGGTGGGTATGCTTTAAGATCTTTCGCATCCAGGTTCAAACCCGTGAGGCCCGTTTGGAGCATCGTCTCACACATGCTGAGATACACTTTGTGCTCAGCCTCATCACCCATGAGGCGAGTCTCCTCTTCCGTTATTCCTTCAGCCCACAAGCGGTATTTTCTTGTGAAGTTGAGCAGGAATTTTTTGAACCCGAGCATGGCATCATCAAGCGAGATATTTGTACCCCAGATCATCCGATCATTAGTTCCGGCCATTGCATCCGCCTCCGATGTATCCGGGTTCAGATTAGAGAACGTGGCATCTGATGGGGGGCCGTTCTCGGTGGTTGCCATGCCATTGGCGTCTACGAAGGCACGGCGCCGGGGGGTTGAACCGAGCCCATTTCCGTTAATGCCGTTGCGTCGGTACATACTCTGAGCGCCGCCCGGAGTCCTCGATGGCACAAATAGAGCACTGCTACTGCTGGGAATATCGGAACGGAATTGGGCGCGGGTGGGGCTGGAGCTGGACTGATACTGAACCGGAGAAGAATCTGGGAACTATGAGTGACTGAGAAATTCTGTCAAGCAGCGCCTCCATCATACCTCTCATGGCAATGCGGTTTCCTCGTGGGGTAGTTTCGCCATCCATCGGAGTTCCCACTAACGAGCTAGGCTCGTCCATCCTGACATCGGGCGTCTCGGCGGCGCGGCTGCTGGCCTTGGAAGGAGAGGATTGGAAGAACATGGGGGACGAGGCCACTGCCGGATCCCCTCTCAGGCGTCGGGAAGCGCGCGGGGTTGTCTGTGATTGTCCATCTGCTGGTGTCGGGCTGCTGGTCGGCGGGTATTGCTGAGAGCGAGTCGACCGGGGGGATGCAGTGGCCGAATCCCTAGCTGGACGGCCTCTGCGGCGATTCGAAGCGGGAGAAGACATTATGAGTCGGTCCAAGGACGTGAATGTCCGGTGTTTGAGAGGGAAAGAAAGGACCGACGAGAAAAAAGGGGTGGGGAACGGAGATGGGGGGAATGGAGTGAGGTCGTTGTTGCGGCGACGGGATTGACAGATCTGAATGAATTTCTTTTCGTGGTCGCCGAGCGACGCGCTGCCACGCGGTCTACGCGTTAAGTGGTTTCCTGTTTGGGGGGACGCGGCTACTTATTATATAATCATGATCAAGATCACCTGACTTTGACCACGACACGTCGTGTCAACGAAGTAGTACACAGTTTGCAAATTCCACGAAGAAAGCTTGCGAGGAGCTGGGGACTACGCTTTTTTATAACTGTGCATTCACGTCTTATTTACGGTTAAACGACTACCTTGGCACTTCACGTTTTCTGTCTTCCTGCAACACCTTGGAGATCTATCCCTTGGCACATGTTGCTGAGCGGATCGGGTGAGAATCAGGCATCTTTGTTCCAGCAGTTCTGAGATGGCTTTTGATGGTAGTTGGACAGTTAGAAATTATTATTACGGGATATGTGCGCGTGTTGTGGTATATATTCTACAGGAACTGACCTGATGAAGGAAAGGGTCGACGTGCTATACGTACGTGCGAGATTATGGTAACAAAGCTGCGCCAAGGTCTCAAAGACTGACCAATCGGTAACTTGAAACGTTTTGTGGTTTCTGTCATGCCATTTCTTTGAATCGTCGCACTACGTCCAAATATCTACCTACATGTAGTGATCATCATTCGTGTCCTGTTGACCGGACACACTATCTTCCGCGTTGATGGGCTTTGCAAGCTCAGGGCAAATTATATTTGAAAGGACGCTCAGTGGTTTTACATTGATAGTAACTTTCTCTTGCGTGGTGTATGCCGTTCGTTGAAAGAACCATGGATATGTGGGAGCATGGGATATATATTGAGAACATCCCTCGCTTTTTCTTTGCACTGTGTTGATATTATATCTGCACTGTCAAAATACGAAAGAAAAGAGCCATTCAATCCCATTGATTGTATATTTGAACCTGTCGAGTATGGCATGGAGCCATTATTGCCAACGACATCGAGAACCAGGTGCCCCCTCCGGTGCATCCACGGGACGAAAGACAGGAGGAACCCGTTCCTTGCGGTGGAAACGCCTCCCCACTGTTGCCGACCAATCGCCTCTCGCACCGTTCGGGCAAGGCCGCTTGTCCACCTTGGGGATGGCTTGGGTGCCTGAGGATGATGCACAAGACAAGAGATCAACTTGCTTGAACAGAACTTCAAAAACCACCCTCTCCAACAGCCTTCTACGATCTATGTACTCTACCTCCAACTTGCCTCGAAGGCTGTTCCCTCTGCTTTCATCACTCCCCTTTGTCCAATCCTTTATCCCCCGGGCCCACTGAAACGCTGGCATCGCCCCCCAGCCTTTGGAGAAGCGCCGGGGGTCGCCCACCCAAGTTTCGGCTGGCGCTTGATGTCATTCGGGCGCGATCGTCATCCCCAGCGCATTTCCCACCATTCCTGGCGCCTTCTGGCGCTTCTCTTGGCGGCCTCCGGTTGGGTGAGTGGTGGATCTCTTCAAGCATCGCTTCTCGTCGGTGCCACCTCGTCATGTCAATTAAAGATCGTCTCTTTTCCCGTTCCCCTTCATATCTGCTCCCCCCTCCCCCCTTTCAACCACACCAAGTTCTTTCTTCCGCCCCTCAGCCTGCGTCACGGTGCTGCCAACTCACCGCGCTAACGTCCTCCATGGCCTTCCGCGTCCCTCGCCTATAGCAGGGTTGGATTGTCCGATTGTCTGTCATTGGTGCAACAAGGTTGACCTCGTGATGCTTCGGGGCCTTGATCTTGCTTTTCTTCAGTGTCCGTCCGCTGCACCGCTCTGGAAGGCGTCGCCCACCTGTAGGGGCGCGCCCAGCTGCCTTATTTTCCAGATCCGCTCCGATTTTCCACCCCCGTATGATCACTTGTCCTCGCCAACATGTCGGACCTGGGTCAGGCTCTCGAAAAGGCCGGCGCCACAGGCCAGAAATCCGAGGGAATCTCGATCAGCACCTTTGTCGCTTCCTTGGCTACCGCTATCGTCATCTTCGCGGTCGAGTTCCTCCTCTTCATAGTGCTGAAGGGGAAATTGATCCGTATATAGTGCGTCGCACCCGATCGCCTCCCGGCCATCCATCATGCGGGGAATTCTGCTAACTCTTTCACATCTAGCCAACCAAGAACGTATCTAGTTCCCGATCGAGAGCGCACCGAACCCTCCCCGCCGGGCTTGTTCCGATGGACCGGCCCCGTCTTTCGCACCTCCAGCACCGAATTCATCCAAAAATGTGGACTCGACGCCTATTTCTTCCTCCGATACCTGCGCATGCTGGTCAAGATCTTCCTGCCCCTCGGGTGTATCATACTACCTGTTCTGCTACCTCTCAACAAGGCCGGGGGCAAAGATGAAACATTTAAGAATGGGACGTCCGGGGCGCAATGGAATGTGACGGGCTTAGATCAGCTAGCTTGGGGAAACGTGACCCCGGAAAACACCGACCGGTACTGGGCGCACCTGATTATGGCTCTCATTGTCATCATCTATGTATGTGCCGTGTTCTTCGACGAACTCCGGGGTTATATCCGTCTCCGACAGCCCTACTTGACGTCTCCCCAACATCGACTCCGAGCATCCGCTACCACTGTCCTAGTGACAGCAATCCCGGAAAGCTGGCTTTCTGTGGAAGCGCTGGACGCCTTGTACGATGTGTTTCCGGGGGGCATTCGCAATATATGGATTAACCGCAATTTCGACGACTTGAACGAAAAGGTCAAAGAGCGAGATGGTCTAGCCCTGAAGCTCGAAGCCGCCCAAACCGACTTGATTATCAAGTGTAAAAAAGCTCAGATGAAGCAAGACAAAGCTGAAGCCAAAAAGGCTGGCATGGGCCGCAAGGCGATCAAAGCCGCTGCAGATAAGAAAGCTTCGCAGCTTGCGATGGATGCCGGTATCAGTTCCGGCAACCCACACCAAGCCCATACCCTGGACCAGATCTTGCATCGCAAGACCCCGGGGAAAGAAACGGCGGACAACGGCAAGAAACGGCGGATGAACGCCTTCGATCCCGCCATGGAAGCGGCCGGGGCGGTCACTCACGGTGTCGGGAAAATAGGCAAAACTGTCTTAGGAGGGTTGAAGAAGGCGGAAAACGGGATCGATGGGACCTTGGGTCGGAAAGGCGGTGCTTCTCTGGAGCAAACTGGAGCGCAACCTGCCGATCATGATTTGCGATCATCAACCTCCTCCAACAGTACACAAGATAACGAGCTTGATCAACAACGTCACCATGAAATTGCTGTCCCCAACAGCTCGACTACCGATTCCAAGACAAAACCCAAGAGACCTTTCTGGAGGACCCGCGGGTCAAGCAATTCCAGGATCAGTCAACATACAGAGCCGGATGAATTGCCCCTGACACAGCCTGAGTTTTCCATCGCAGCAAATGGCCTGCCCGAAGACGCTGAGAATTCGCCGATCTCAGAAAAAGAAGAGGTTCGAGATGATGAAGGTCGTCACGAGGGGGAACAAGTCATCGGAGAAGAGTACCCAGTGGCGTACAATGAAAATTTCGACGAGGACCTGGGAGAGCCGCTGTGGAAGAAGTACATCAAACCGAAGGATCGCGATACGATGCGATTGCCGATCTTTGGTCTCTCCTGGATGCCTTCGCTCTGGCTTCTTGGCAAAAAAGTGGACACGATTGACCACTGTCGCAAGGAGATCGCTCGCTTGAATCTTGAAATCGAGTATGATCAGCAACATCCGGAAAAGTTCCCCCTCATGAATTCAGCCTTCATCCAGTTCAATCACCAGGTGGCTGCGCATATGGCCTGTCAGGCAGTCAGCCACCACGTTCCAAAACAAATGGCTCCGCGTATCGTGGAGATCTCGCCAGATGACGTCATCTGGGACAACATGTCGATCAAGTGGTGGGAACGTTACTTGCGTACGTTCGGAATCCTTACCCTTGTCTGTGGCATGGTCATTGGATGGGCGTTCCCTGTCGCGTTCACTGGATTGCTTTCACAGTTATCATACCTTGAAGATGCGTTCACATGGCTGTCCTGGATCTCAGACCTGCCAGAATGGCTCATATCCGCTGTGCAAGGTATCTTGCCCGCACTCTTTCTGGCCATTCTGATGGCTCTCTTGCCTCTGATACTCCGGTTCTTGTGCCGAACCCAAGGGTTGCATACTGGTATGGCTGTTGAGTTGACGGTCCAAAACTACTATTTTGCATTTTTGTTCGTGCAGCTCTTCCTGGTTGTTGCGATCTCTTCCAGTTTCACCACCATTATCAACAACGTCACCGACTTTACCAGCTGGCCCGAACTCCTGGCCCAGAACATTCCCCTCTCCAGCAACTATTTCTTCTCGTACATGATTCTTCAGGCAATGTCGGTGAGCGCCGGCGCCCTCGTCCAAATTGCCAACCTCGCGAGCTGGTTCATTCTCGCGCCAATCTTTGATACGACAGCAAGAACAAAGTGGGCCCGAACAACCAATCTCAACCAGATGCAGTGGGGGACATTCTTTCCCGTCTACACTACACTTGCTTCAATTGGTATGCTCCTAGACTAGATGAAATGGCTCGGGATCGGCATGCTAACCTGTTTCATAGGATTGATTTACAGTGTCATATCTCCTCTCATCTTGGTATTCAACGTGATTACCTTTGGCCTGTTCTGGTTTGTCTATCGGTATAATACGCTTTATGTCACGAAGTTCCGCTTCGATACTGGCGGACTCCTCTTTCCCCGTGCGATCAATCAGCTGTTCACGGGACTCTATGTGATGGAAATTTCCTTGATCGGTCTTTTCTTCTTGGTGCGGGACGCCCAAGGCTCAGTTGCTTGCAAAGGGCAGGCTATCTGCATGATTGTGGTCTTGATCCTCACAGTGGGATACCAAGTCCTGCTGAATGAGGCTTTTGGCCCTCTCATCCGATATCTCCCCATCACTCTGGAGGATGATGCAGTGCGTAGGGACGAGGAGTTCGATCGAGCTCAGCGTGCACGACTTGGGCTGCTTGATGATGACGAAGGGGACACGGGCCATCAGCCCGCGGACGACGAGCGGAGAGGATCGCATGCTAAAGATGTGAATGGAATCGAGATGAACAATCTTCAAATTCATACGGAACGATCACAATCTTATCACTCGCATCGATCATGGGCCGATCGATCATTGAACCGTCGATCACAATACTTCGGGGCTCACTCTGATCGATCCGTTCCCACGGTGAAGCGCATGCGGGAGAAGCTGGCCCAGGATGCCGAAAGCCAAGGCCCATCCGCCCACAAACCTGGCCAGGCGCTGTTTGCGGGCATTCATGATGAGCTTGAAGACCTGACCCCGGATGAACGTGATCAGCTCGTCCAGCGAGCCTTCCAGCATGATGCCCTGCGGGCGAAGCGGCCCGTTATCTGGATCCCTCGCGACGACATGGGCGTCAGTGACGATGAAGTGTACCGGACACAACGGTTTAGCAAGCACATCTGGATCAGTAACGAGTATCAGGCGTTGGACGGGAAATGCCGGACCATCTTCAGTCGCAGCCCGCCTGACTTTTCCGAGGTCGATCTCATCCAACTGTAATGCAGCGTGTCACCTTGACTCGCCAGCTCACCTTGTTTCCTTGTTTGGTTACGACCATGCGCTCATGATTGTTTTTCTTCTTGCCGGCGTTCGGCTTCAGGTTGGACTGGGTGGTTGTCTTGCATGAACCGGATCGCACCAGCACTCTGTGTTTAGAGAGCATTCGATGATAGGAGAGTATATACAATTCACTTAGATACATGATACAATGGAAATGCAACAAATAGATTGCTGTTACCGGTTAGTATGTCGTAGGGAAACCACCTGAAAAGCCACGGGTAACGCGCCTACGTTGCAACATCTTCCTCGACATACGTCCACGACACCAACGCCCGTATTGATTTTCTATGGGAGTAGGATGAGTCGTTTCATGGTGGGTTTATCCATCAGTAGTCTACGGCGTTTAAGAGTATCTCAGTGGAAACGGAATGAAGCCGAGAACTCGATTGCGTATCGTGTCAGTCAATATGTTGAGAGTCTCAGATGCGTCGTATTGTACAAGTTGTACATGTGTGTACTAGGTGATGTATGCGAAACTGCATGCGTTGTAATTACCATGGCTGATGTGGTATGTCTTCATCTCATAATTCAGTTCAATCCATGTACTTGCACATCGGCAGTCGGTAGCTGTCAATCATCCAGTACGGCCGACGCACGCCGCTCCATTCGCCCTCCAACTTGGGCACGGCGATCTCCTCCCACGCAACATCAAAGCCCGCCTCGAACAGATCCATCTCGACGACCTTCTGGTAGACATCATAGCTGATTTGCCGGTCCGCCCCCATGCCGTTGAAGAAGCTCCATCGACCTTCTTGCTCGAGCAGCCCGATGACCTGCTCGCTGAAGAAATCCCGGAAGTCGGCATACGACTCTGCAAACGTGTCGTAGTACATCGCATCGAACATCTCGCCCTGCGCCACCAGCGCCGGCAGGATATCCTGCCACTTGCCCTCGTGGATCACAACGCCGGGCTTTTCATGCCAGCCCTTGCGCTTCATCTCTTCCACCACCTCCGGGTGCGCCTCGACGATGTGATGCGCCGCCGGAGCCTGCTCCTGCAGGAACCCGTCCACGATACCCATACCGTGGCCGATGTTGATCACCCGCAATCCGGGCGTCGGGAGCAGCTGCTTCGCCGACTTGGCCATAATGTCGGCCTCCCAGGCCATCATCACGCCGTTCTGGTCCTGGTCCAGCAGACGGTCGTTCTGGAAGGTCAGTCCGGAATCCAGGTAGCGGTTATTCGTGACATCGGGACCTGTCGCTTCCGTGGTAGTCGCCTCCGTCGTCTCAGCAGTGTTGACCAACTGAGGGGCTTCTTGCCCGTCTGTCTCTTCCTGCGCTTGTTCTGCCTGTGCTTCTTTCTCTTCCTCTTCGTCATCATCGTCCTCCTCAATCGGCTCATACCCATCCAACCGATTCAAGAGCAATTCCGCCCGCACGCCCGCATCCACAAGCATCTCATATAGCTCCGTCAGTCCCAATCGCCGTGCCACACACCCAGGCGTCTCATCATTCAAATCCAGATCATTCCAGATAGCGCCCTCCTGCAGGAGGAACTTCACCGTCGCAACGCCGGACTCGAGGACCGTCTTCGCCTGCTCGCCTGCTGCTGCCGTCGTTCCATTAGTCTGGGCGCCATCGCCATTCACAGCCTTGTTCTCATCATCCTCGTCCGGCTCGCATGCCGCGATCGCAGCGTGTAGCGGCGAGAACCCGGTTTCCGGGTCCTTGACGTTGGCGGGGTTGTCGAAGGCGTTGTTGGAGCGCACGAGACGGCGGAGGGTGGGGATGTCGTGTTGCGAGGCGGCGAGGAGGATTTCCTGTACGTCGACGTCGACGTTGATTTCTGTGGGGTCCGCCATGCTGTGTTTTGTTGTTTGCGTTAGTGAGTTCTTTTGGATTTGCGCTGGGTTTGCGGTGGCGGGGTAATTAAGTTGCGTGGCAGTGGATCAAGAGACTTACCTAGGGTGTGGTTCTTTTGGTAAATGTGGATTGGAGGGTGCCCAATGTGGGATATGTATGGAGAGAGGTGTAGAGATTACCCAATGTCTGACAGTGGGCGACGTTGCGGAGGATGCAGAGGGAAGAATTTCTGTGGTGACGATATAAAATTTCCGCCCGCCGCATTCGTCCCCGCTCCGCCTGATATCAGATCGGATAGACGACAGACATGAACCACAATCTCATCTAGGTATTGAAAGTACCACACATTTTAGAGAAGAGAAACAGTTCGCCTTTGCTTTGTAATCCTGATGATGACTATTTGTACAAAATATCCCATTCAACCCCACACCAGGTCGCTCATTCCCAAGCGGCTGTAATAGCGCTGGAAATGAGGACCGCCGTAAATTAAGAGAATGCAAAAAACCGCTCATGGAACCCTGTCCATGATGTATTCTTAGTTCCCATCATGCTTATTTCGTCTCCTCCGTCTTGCCGTTCACGTTAAGTCCCAGTCCCTGCGTATCGAGGTACAGTTTGTTCCGGCCGCTCTCCTGCAGAATGCCGGCGATCTGTCGGGCGTTCTCGATCTTCCGCAGCTCGATGTAGCTCTTGCTCTTCTTGATCGCATCACCAATCAGCTCGGCTGACCGGGCCTCACCCTGCGCGCGGACAATGAAGGCCTGCTTCTCCTGGCGAGCCTTGTCGACCAGGAAAGCGGCCCGTTGGGCTTCCTGCTGAGCGACCTGCTTGGCCTCGACGGCGGCGGTGAATTCGGGGGAGAAAGTAAGATGCTGTAGAGAAATGACGTTAATTAAGACTCTTAATCTAGGAGCTGATCACACCCTGCATGTAGCGATTGAATATGAGGTTCATACCGTCAAGGACACATCGTCGAGGGCAATGTTGAAGCGGGCGGCACGACGGGCCAGGTTGTCCCGGACCAGTCGGGCGACGTTCTCACGCTGCGTGATCAACTGGCTGGCGTTGAATTGGGCCACCACGCTCTTCAGCACCTCGTTGACGATTGAAGGGAGCACTCGCTCGTCGAAGTCGCTTCCCAGCGTACGGTAGATCTGCGGCAGGGCGTCGACTCGGGGTCTCGATAGGACACGGCATGTGATGTTCACCATCTGCAGGTCCTTGGTACCCGTAAGGGAGGCGATGTTGCGCGGCTTCGCGCGCACGTCATAGATGATGGGAGTTTCGACCCAAGGGATTCTCAGATGGGTTCCTAATTGGGAAGATAAAGGTCAGCCGCATATTCCGGGATGCCAGTATCAAGGGCTGAAAGGGCGGTGATATGACATACCTTCGCTGTAGATTTCCTTCTGCACACCACCGACACGGGAGTACTTGATCGCACGGTGACCACCATCCACTAGAATTCAACCATCAGTAAATCCAATCGATAGATATAGTAATTTGCGGATATCCTCCTCACCGTTGAAGAGCGAGTTCGAAAGGGCGTAACCACCGAGGCCGATCATGACCACAGCGGCCATGCCCATACCGCCGCCGCGAGGTCCACCGCCGGGGAAGCGGCCGCGGGCGCCGCCTCTCTGCAGGATGAGCTGGAGTCGCTCCCACTGTTCCTTCGGGTTCCGAGCCATGATGGGTGGTGTAAATGAGGGGGAGGGGGAGAG
>RHLO01001499.1:0-11603 GCA_003719415.1 Aspergillus olivimuriae
CCATTATATCCTCCCATTGCCCCCCCTCCCTGCATTGAGGATGCCGTGTATCACTTTGGCTTGTTCCGTAAGGGATTTGCGGTCTCCTTTGCCATCACATCCCTCGAATATGGTGACTGGCCCTACTTAATCATGGCTTTTGGTCGGGGGTCACAAAGCATGATGCCCCCTCTGATGTCCCTCGCCGCCACTCTGTTGCTTCCTGCTGTTGCTGCTGGATCAGGACTGCAGGGCCCCTCCGACATTCTCTCCCACCTGAACCGCCGTACCAGCGCTCTTTCGCCCGATCCACCGTTGGACGAGCCCCTCCTCGCCGTTCAGATCGGAGGCATCGTCGGTGCATACGTGATCTTTGTGGCGATACTGCTGAGCCTGTTGGTCTTCGTGGGAAGGCGTTTACGACGAACCGTTCACGCATCCAACTACTCGCTGCAAGTCGAAATGATGAAGCCGTCCAAACCGCCTGCAAGCGTGGATCCGAGCCCGGTCACACCCATCTCCGCCCACCTGCCGGCTCCAGGGAAGACCAACGGCTTCCACGGGTCTTGGAGCACCCTCACTCGGGGCTCGCGGTCCCACCTCTCGGGCAATGGGAGTGTTGCCACGATCGACGAGTCGGTGGTGGCCACCGACCGACGCCGGGCACAAGAAGAAATGGAGATGCTGTACGCAGCCGTGCTGGAGCATGACGAGCAACGGGCGGCCGGGAAGGATCCGATGCACGAGGAGAAAGACGCCAACTCTCCCGATAGTGTCCAGACCAATCCTTTCACGGATCATGCCGCGAGGATCTCCGACCCCTTGTCGCCGACGCAGACGAAGGCTCCGATGAGCCCTCGATCCAACTCGCGCCTGTCGAAGATTTCCTCGCTGTCTCTGTTCAACTCCCATTCGCGCGCTCCGGCAAACAGCGGAAAGCTGCGTTCTCCGAGACTCCCGCTGGGGAAGATGTCTATCTCATCCCCTCTGGCCTCACCGGACGTGCATGCGTCTACCTCGTACGGCAATGATCAGACACCGTTGAGCCCACGCCTCTACAACCCCCCGGCGCCCCCGGCTCCTCCGACGCGAAGCCAAGTGTCGCTGGGAAGGCCTCCTGGGAGTCGAGCCCCGGCGCCTGCGCCCCTGACGATTTCCCCTGCTGGCCAGAGTAAATCCTCTCTGCCGTTCCGTGATGCATATCCCCTGCAGAGTGCGCCCGCCACCAAAACGACGGTGTTGGAGCGGCCGGAGAAACAGATGAATGGCCCTCGGACGGGGCTTCCGACACCGTACAGTCCGTATATGCCATTCACGCCCGTCACCCCACTGACGCCTAGCCGGATTGTGACGCGGAAGCAGCGTAAACGCGAGGCGAAGGAGAATGGACTCCGGGTGCTCAACGAGGATGACGTGGTTCGAGATGACGAGGACGTGTGGGGGTGATGATGTTGTTTGTGATTTCTCTGCTATATACCTGGAATCTCGATGAGATATGCAATAGTTAATGTGATGGTTGAGAGTCTGTTTGATCTGGCGTATACTGCGTAGTATGCGGAGCGAGAAGACTTCGCCAAGACCGACACTTGATTCGTCTTCCCACTGCTTCCCACTCCCACCATCACCACAACCATTCATGCGCCACCCACTCAGCTCCCCATGCAGATAAGACACCAGACGCCAAAGCGAGACCTCTCCCGCCAAGATCCGTGCCCCGGGGTGTGTCTCAAGGGCTGGAGGGACCGTGTTCCAGGGTGACCGCGCCTCCCACGGTCCTCGAGCCCCGCTTCACTGCGCCCGAAGGTTGGAACTGTCGTCATCCATGGGAGGAGACGAGGGTGGAGCGGCTGGTTGGGAATTGGCATCTGGCCGATCATCCGGTCGACATCGTCGCCTTCACAGCTGCATGATTTCCGTCCTGCCGACGGTCGACACGACGTCAACATCCGGATGGGTTGCTGGTGAATGCCAACAGCCGTTTGCGACCAAGTGACAACCACCGGTTTCTTTCCCTCGGGGTCTTCTTGTCTACGCTTCTAACTCAGCCTCGTGGAATCAACCCCCACGGGCGCTTTATCTGATTCCTTTAATCTTGTCAATATTGTCCATCTCACCTCCACCCCCATGCCGTTGACCATCCTTTCTCAGACGCAGCTACGCTCCCTGCTCCTGTCGCTGACCCGCGACGAGGTCATCGCCCTCCAACAAAACCTCAGCAAATCCCTCCAGGACTACTCGACCGGCAGCCAAGAGAATGGCTGTTCGGCGACCTACCAGCCGCAGCGAACCGCGATCACTCGAAAGAATGGCACCACGACGCTGTTCATGCCCGCCAGCACGGGTCACACTCTCGGCATGAAGATGGTATCGTTGCAGGATGGGGGCACGGCCGGATGCACCGTCGAGAGCAAAGTGGACGTCTCCGGGGTCGACAAGCCGACCATGACGTCTCGCGGTTCGCGGAGCTCGATGGCCTCGGTGACGTCGGACATGAGCGAGATGTCGGTCTCATCGCAGGAGGATGAACGGTCGCCGAGCACCTCCGGCAGCAGCTCACAGTCTTTGCCGTCAGGATGCGTCAACAAACTGCCGGTGGACGCCCCCGGACTGTCCGATACCATGGGAGCGTGGCCGGGGGCCGGCACGCGGGACACCTCTCCGCAAGGCAGCGTCACGCTGCTCGACGAGTCGAGTCTGCCTTTTGGGCTCATCAACGCGCACGAGCTGACGCCCTTCCGGACGGCGCTGGCATCGACGCTGGTGTTCAACAAGCGCAAGCGAGTGCGCACGATCGTGGTGTTCGGCGCCGGGAAGCAAGCCTACTGGCATATCCGGGTGGCGCTGGTCCTGCGCGCAGCGGACATCAAGCGGGTGTACATCGTGAACCGATCGTTTGATCGGGCAGCGCAGTTACTCCGGGACATCTACGCGCCCGAGAACGCCAGCTGGCGCGGTGACGTCAAATTCTCTGCGGTGAGCACCGACTTTGGCGAGTATTCACGGGTGCTGCATGACGCACTGCACAAGGCCGACGCGATCTTCTGCTGCACCCCGGCGATATCGCCCCTGTTCCCGGCGCATCTGCTCACCTCGCACGAGGGCCGGCAGAAGGGGCGGCTCATCAGTGCGATCGGCTCGTACAAGGCACACATGACGGAGCTGGACCCGGACATTCTCCGGGAGGAGGTGCAGGTGCAGCGCTCGCACAGACACTTCCACAAGCACGTCAAGCGCAGTGGCGTCGTCGTCGTGGACAGCCTGGACGCGGCGCTGCGGGAGGCCGGCGAGATCGTGCAGGCCGAGGTGCAGCCACACCAGGTGGTTGAGCTGGGCGAGTTGCTGCTGGTGCGGCGGGCAGGACGCGAGATGTCGGCCGAGGACGAGGACAGCAAAAGCCTGCGCGAGTGGGTGGAGAAGGGCAATGTGATCTACAAGAGTGTGGGATTAGGACTGATGGATCTGGTGACGGGAGGCGATCTGGTGCAGCTGGCACGCCAGCGGAAGATCGGTACGATGGTGGAGGATTTCTAGGTCATGTTGTACGAGTTGGCAGTATACAATGGTTGTTTTGGAGTATATAGTATGTACGGATAGGAATGAGGATGGGCGGGTGAACCGTGGTTGTTGACAAGCTTGGCTCTCTATAGTATTCGGACCGATCCAAGT
The DNA here is from genome assembly GCA_003719415.1 of Aspergillus olivimuriae. Lineage (NCBI taxonomy): Eukaryota > Fungi > Ascomycota > Eurotiomycetes > Eurotiales > Aspergillaceae > Aspergillus > Aspergillus olivimuriae. The sequence continues at coordinate 3,646 of RHLO01001499.1, forward strand.
TCCCCGCCCGTGACGGTGACATCAACAGCCTTCATCTTCTCTCCGCTCCCATCTTTCTCTCTCTCTCTCTCCTTTCCTCCCCCAACTCAACTGTCTCCACTCAAGAAAAAGCATGCCCCTCTCTCGGCCACAGTCCGCTTGCAAACCTTAACTCGCCTGGTCGTGGGGTGCGCTTTGCTGAATCCCGTGCGTCTGCAGAAGAGGGGCACCAGCTAATCATCCCACTTTGCCTACAGCTTCGTTGGGCACAGACGCGGACCTCGCGACTCAGCGACCATTTCCCCAGTGGCTCCTCGACAGTGATCACTGCGAGACCGACATCACGACCGCGACGGGACGCTTCACCATGCGCAACAACGTCGTCCATCTGCCCAACGGCCAGTTCTACAGCGTCACTCCAGTCTTTGGCGGGGTCAACTTTAAATCCAACGACTCCCATCTCACCCACTCGCTGATCCCACCAGGATGGACCGTCATCATCTACACCCGTCAGCGCACGCCACAGCATCTGGTGGGCGACAATCCGCAATCGCGTCCGCCCAGTCGGGGGCGCGAAACCGCCGAGAGGGATGACGTGCGTTCCTCCATGCGCTTCACCACGCCAACCCTGCAGGATGACTGTCTCTATCTCTCCTACATCGTCAGTCCGCCGGTACGCGACTTCAAGCCGTCCGCCTCGCCCTCGCGCGAGATCGCCATGATGCTCTGGGTCACCCTGTGGTGGTACTTCCACGAGGACGAGCCCCCACGCGCCCTGGAGGGGTCCGCGAGTGCCAACACCCCGGCAGCGGGCAGACCCCAGGGCGAGTGGCGCATCAACATCAAGCGGGAGGGTATCTTCAAGGGTCGCAACGTGCTCCCCAAGCTCGAGCGCATGGGTCTCATCGCCACCGAAGATTCGGCCATCGGCACGGGGATGGGCTCGTGGGACCACATGATGGTGAACCGACGCATCTTCTGGCAGATCGATCCGCGACTGTTTCTCTACACGCTCACCCCTCAGGGCGGCCCTCACTCCATGGCCGGCTCCTTCTTCACCTCGCGACTGGCTTCGCCCACGCGTGAGAACATCTATCCTCCCGACTCTAGCCCACCTCCCCATGAACCGCCTCTCTTCACCCCCAAAGACAACCCGTATGCCTCGGGAAGCCATCTGCCCACCTATTACCCCCCACCTCCGACACAGTATACCTTCACTAACGGCGTGCGACACCCGATCCGCCCCAAACCCCCGCACCAGGGGGAAGTGTTCTATGTGCGCTTTATCCCCAGCGTCCAGCAATACCTCTCTTTCCGGGTGCCACACCTGCCCTCCCCCGACCAGAAACCCGGCGGGTCAACCTACGTCTCGCCCGTCATCTCGGCGGTGCCGGATACGCCGTCGTCGCCGACGGACCTTGAGCTCCTGCACAAGTGGATGAACGAGCCGCGTGTCAGCGAGGCCTGGGGCGAGCAGGGCCCTATAGCACATCAGGAGACGTTCCTCCGCAACAATCTCAACAGTCGACACAGTTTCCCCGTCTTCGGTTGCTGGAACGGGAAACCGTTCGGCTACTTCGAGATCTACTGGGTGAAAGAGGACCGGCTGGGATCGTTGATCGGGACGGCGGGGAACTATGATCGAGGGCTACACGTGCTGGTCGGCGAGCAGGAGTTCCGGGGGCCCCATCGCGTGGCAGTCTGGTTGAGTGCGCTGGTGCATTATTGTTTCCTGGCGGATCCGCGGACCGAGACGGTGATGTTGGAGCCGCGGGTCGATAATCAAAAGTAAGGCTGGTGACGTTCCTCTCTGATGGTGATCCTTGTGCTGATGTGGTGCGGTGACAGGTTGATTGGATATCTGCAACAAGCGGGTTTCTACAAGGAAGGAGAAGTGACGTTTCCGCATAAGCAGTCGGCGTTGATGAAGATCAAACGGGATTACTGGGAAGCGCCGGTGTTATAGTGTATATAGGAGAGGGAGATGTTGACTTTGTCCGGGGAGTTGTCACCCTCCCCCAACTCGGTATTTGTACTGCTCTACCTGCCGACGCAGATGAAGCTCCTTCCACGCCAACCCTGGCTAGCCATATCTCCTTGATTGCGTTCGCAATAGGCACGCTCAATTCATTGCCCACCCATCTCCCTTATCATGAATGGTAACCTCCTCGTCCTGATCCGCCTCCCCCGTATTCTCCGCCAACGCCTGCCCATCCAGCCAATTCGCCTCATACTGATACGCCCACGTTGCCGGATCACGGATCCGAAACGGCAGGATCTCTCCCTGGTGATTAACCGCCAGATGCAGCATCCAGCCCTGCTCACACGCCTTCCGATCCGCCACCATCACCAGCAACCGTTGACCCTTCTCGACCGGGTCCGTCCCCCCGTCCTCCTCCGACGGCGACGGCGCCCGACACTGGGGAACCGTCACCCCGTCAAGCACATCGGGACAATGCATCAGGGCCGTGATCAGATACGACGGCACCGACCCGGGCGTTCCCCGCGCGATGCCGTCGACGATATCCGGACTGGCCGGGTCGTGCAGTTCCTCCCGACGGTCGTAGATGAGCTCGGTGTCCAGGAAGGAGTAGTTGTGTTCTGGGTCGCCTTCTTTGGTCACGAAGAGCATGAGTTTCCGGTAGGCGGCGTCGGCGGCGTCTTGACTGGCTGGGTCGTCGTCGTGTCCGTACCAGGTTCGGATTAAAACGGTGCGGCAGAGACGTTCGGCGTGGATCCGGCCAGACGTGGAGAGCAGATCGTGGGGGATATAAGCGGGGATTTCCTCTGCGAAGAGGGGGTCGTTGAAATAGGGCTATCGGGGGAGATGGATGGGGGGTCTCTTAGTGTTCGATGCGAGGAGAGTTGTAGGATGTGGATTGGGCGCATTCATCACCGTTGTATACGGGTGATCGGGAGATGATGAACGTACCCGTCGGCCAGATCGGCCCAGTTGGATCCATTTCTCGACCAAGATGCGATGCTGGTCGGTCTTGGAGACGGGAGAGTGAGGGTTCCATTCGGCCTGGGGATGGTGAGTGTCATTGTCGAGCAGAAGAGAGAGGGTTGGGGTTCTTACGATGATGTACTGGTCAAACGGCAGATGCCCAAACGCGGGCATGTCGGGATCCTCGACCATGATTTTTGATTCAGACGATCGTGTGTTGGCGATGGAGAGAGATTAAAGGAATCAACGGCCTAAAGGAATCAACGGCAAAGAGGATCCCGTCTGTCTTCGTGTCGTTTAGCCCGTAAGCGAGTCTTGGTCCAAGCCCAATGGTCCATGACCGCTCGGAGGAGTCGCCATGAAGTATAAAAGTATACCTTGGGGTTTATGGAGTACACGAGTTTATACTTGGGACCGGAATGAACCTTTTGACGGTGGATGGACGCAATGCTGGGCTCTCGGTGTCATCACCATCGATGTCCGACAAGTTCCCACAGGTACTTGATTGTTGCGTTTGATTGTTGCTAAGAGCTATTTGACTCTTCATCGATACAAAAGGTGTATGTCAAGGTGGTACTCCGTGCTCCGTACTAGGTATACAGATTGACCCTCATCCGATAGATCACTATCACCACCACCATCACCATCATCATTTCGTATCGGAATACTCCATAGACCTTAGATCAAGCTAGATGAATCTGACAGACCAAACCCCAGCCATCACGGCATCACATTTCCGCCCAACCTCCCTCCTTCTCCACCATCTATGTACATCCTCCTCCAACCCAACATCTCCCCAATCCATCCCGACCAGAATCCCTACCTGCCATCCATCCCAGCCATATTCAATAATCCCCATCATGACATGACCCATCCGTCCTCGTCTCCCCTCAACAGAAGCAAAAAAAAAAAAAAAAAGCAAAGACAAAACTATCCATTAATCAAATAGACTTTGCCACTATCGCCCCCCACCCCTTACATTCCACCGCAAGACTGACACCCTCTGCCAGCCACTACCTACATTCTTCCGACGCGCCCCTCCCCTCCCTCACACGCGACGGTCCTTGACATCGGCCCCTATCGTACGGAGGCGAAACAAAGGGGGAGGGGGAGGGGAGGGGTTTACCTAGGAGTTAGGTTCTGCATATCCATACTACCTTACATAGCACCAACCTAGCTAGGTACCTACATACCGACGCCTGACACATAGGTACACGCACGTACAACCCCCGTACGTACATTCTGCACGTCAAGTCAAGGATGCAGGGACACGCGTGGCAGACATGAGTCTCGTGGGGTGGCGAGGGGTGAAGCCATCGTCATTCGTCTGTTTCCTATCTTATTTACCTAGTACTACCTATCTACCTACTCCGTAGAGAGAGATGCAATGTTGGATGTGGCTGGTTTTCTGTCACATGTCTACATCATCTCTCCATACCTAGTCAAGCACAGATGACATGACGGAAGAGAGAGGGGTATCTGACCTATCGACTTACGTAGGTTTTGTCTAATATCGAATCTCTGCATGTAAGGTACCTAGATAGATAACCTCCGTACCAATCTGGGTGGGTTGCCTGATGCCTAATTTCTGGCTCCGATAGTCTGGCTTCGATAGTTCCGGTAAATTGATTGACGTATATTCGGAGAAAAGGTGGCGGCCTGACAGTACGACGAATGCAGTCTGAAGAGGAGGATAGACGCAGGAACAACGCGTTGGATTGATATTATTACCGTTAACATAAACATCATACATACATCCGTGGATCCATCCATATGGAGATCTCTACCGTCCATTCTGAAACCGGCCATGACCTAATCGAAAAACAAAAGTGATAAAGTGACCCAACAGAACACGTCGAAGAGAAGAAAAAGGCAACGCCACGCGGATGCAATGCACATCAACATAAGAAAAAGAAAAAGGAAAAACAGAGCCAAATCATGGACAACAGTAGAGAGATAGATCGGGGAATCTGGAATCGGGGTATTGGGGACATCAGCGAAGGAATGCTTTTGTAACAACGAGAGACATGAACCAATCCTCCATCTAGGGTATTAAGTCGGGGGTATACATGATTTCGGGTCTGATCGTCGAGACCGGCTCGACTTCCAAGACAAACAGAACAAATACAATAACTCACATGAGAGCGTGATGAAAGGGACAATAGTAATCACAGCAAAGGGCAATAAAAGGCAAACTATCTCCATAACAATGAAGAAAGCAAGATTAAACGTGAGACCGCATCCGACCGGGCATGTATGATCCCGCCGCGGAAGCGAGGAACCGCGCCACAAAGCCACCGTGGATGTGACCGGGACCGGCCATGCGCATCTTCTTGGGCGGCTGCTGCGGCGCCATCGCCTCGAGCTTGGAGGACGGCGGCAGATGCACGTAGCCAGCGCTGAGGGCTGGACTGTGCGAGGCGTCGACGACGCGGACCTCGTCCGAGGCCATGCTGGTGATCGAGCTGGACGGACGCAGGCTGGCCGGGGTGGCGACTCGGGAGCTGGCGGCCACGCTGGAGGCCCGCGAGCAGAGAGAAGGAACCGTCTCGGTCCGGGAGAGCGAGGGCACATCCTGGATCGAGGGTGGAGAGACAGAAGCACCAGCCCGCGAGGACGGGCGGCGGCGCGGCGGGTAGGGACGGTAGCGCTCCGTGTTGCCATCGGCCATGGAGGCAGGCGAGGTGCTGGTGGAGGACAACGAGGACAGCGAGGTAGTGGAACTGGGGCTCGGGGGCAGGCGTGAGCGACGGTGCACCGAGTTGGAGCGGTGGACGGCCTCCCCACGGGCCTCGAGCTTCTGGCGGCGCAGACGACAGGCGAGGAGATCCGCCGAGGCGTGGAAGCGTCGCCACTCCCGAGATTGTTGCTGTTGTTGTTGCTGCTGCTGCTGCTTCTTCTCCTCGTGGGCCTGGTATCGACGGCGGATGGGCGCCAGGAAGGGCTCCAGGTGTCGGAATAGGTCTTCCTCGGAGACACGGGTGTCCCAGTCAAGGAGGAAAAGCAGCTGGCGCTCCATCAGGTTCACCTCCGGAAGGGAGAAGCAGAAGCCATCGTATCCCTTGACGGCGGTGTATCGGGCCCAGTGCTTGTTCTTCGGGCTGGAGTCGTTGAGGTTTTTGGCCGCGAGGATGAGCGAGGCGAGGAAGATGCGGTGGACGGTGCAGCGCATGCCCTTGGCCACCGGGGGCAGACGAGCGCGCAGACGAGCGAGATAGACCAGCGAGGTCATCAGCGTGGGCACCTGAACCTGCGAGCGGGTGACGAGCGAAGCGATGAAGGTCTCAATCGAGGGCAGGCGGGGAAGTTGAGCATCGACCGGGTCCGCGGGAGGTGTGGACGGGGGCGTATACTGGCCATGCCGTGACTGGTGTGGTTGTTGATGCTGAAGTTGGTGATCGTGATATTCGTCGTTGGTCACATGGGACTCGCAGCGGATGACCCGTGAGGCCTGCAGTCCCAGGTGAGCCACCATCTCTCGTGTCACCGGCTGGCGCACGAATTCCTGCAGGGCCGCCCGGTTCAATTGTTGGAAATGCTCCATGGGGTCTCGTGGGGGAGTCATCGGATCCATCATGGTGGTGGTCGGTCTGTGAGGTTGTGGGTGGTGGTGTTGGGTATAGTTGGAGAGTAGGGCTGCAGTGTCGGCGGAGGGAACGAAGGAACGACGAATCTCGACAGCGAGGAAAGCCGGTAGTAAAAAAAGACAGCTCGTTCACTCAGGTGTTTGACGAAGAGGCAAAAAAAGGACAGAGAAAGCCCCAGAGAAATGGTCAGTGCTGTGGAATGTTTGCTGGTATGTCCCGGAATCCTGCCCAGCAGGAGAGAGGAATGTACGGCGGGCGAGGTTGTCGTGTCAACCTGACGGATCGACTGAATCCACAGTGAGACAGTCGAGGGCGGAGGATCAGGAATTATAAGACTGGGAGTCCGGCGAAGAGAATCCCCAGGAAGAAGACCGGATCTCGTGTGTTGGACCGGAGGTATCAAGCGATCAGAGAGTGTGAATGAATGAGAGAGTGACTTGAGGCAGCAGAACACCACACCAGACCAGCGCAATGACCCGGGAGATATATAGCCATGCATCTGGCGATGCGCCCCCCCTTCTCACGCCCGCCATCGGCCTCGAGACAGAGGCTGGATGGGGATGTGCCATGCAAGGACTGGCGGTTGGACGCGCGAGGCCTGCATTCCAACCATCCAACTATCGATCCCTCCCAATCATCGCCGGCAGATCGGCGTGGATCCTGCGTGGATCGAATCTATTTCGGGCGAGCGCGTTTATTACAGCCAGGCGGCTTTACTTTGGCCTGCTCCCTGGCTCGAGTCTCCTGTCGGTCGGGGTTTCGCCAGACAGGGGGGAGAAAAGCCGCCACGATCGCGCGGCGCGACAAGAGGGATTGGCATGAAGGATGCATTTTTTTCTCCAGGATGCAACATGGATGCGCTGCACGTAAGCGCCCCGGTTCTATTTCCATGGCGCGCTGCTCCTCCGACAGATCATTCGCTGCCGTGGAATCATCGGCGGCAGTCGCAGGAACAATCGGCTTCGCTCCACCGCAGCGGCAATTCAAACCAAATCCCCGACTTGCTCCATCCAGTCGTTCGGGCGTCAGCTCGTCGTCTCTCGGGAACTGCTGGCCCCTGAAACCCATCGCGTCGCTCCATCCCCTCATGCCGAAACGATCGCGCTCCAGCATATTTCCCTGGCCTCTCCCCTCATCTCTTCCCCCCCTCTGCCCGTCCCCTCGGCGGCCCATCTCATCCCCCGTTCTCAAGGAGCGAAATCCCCCCTGACTAGGAGACAGTCACCGAATACGCCGACACGGTCAGCGTCGCGTCCTGTCCGGAGAAGGGCTCCGTGCCCGCCTGCACGTGCGTCAGGTACTGACGGGTGGGCAGGCCCTGGTTGCTGGTCAGGTACGAGATGAAGTCCGTCAGGTCCGCCGTGAAGTTCTCCGTCTCTGCCGAGGCCACGAAGCTGAACACCCTCATCTGGCCGTTGAGGCCCGAGTACAGGCGCCAACTCTGA
>RHLO01000015.1:0-44736 GCA_003719415.1 Aspergillus olivimuriae
CCCCCTCCCTCCTCCCTACCCACCAACCGATCCTCATGCTTTCTCATTACCATGTCATCTTATCTAGAACCGATGAACCAGGAGGGAGAGAAGATGAGAGAAGAGGAGAGAGGAAGAGACGAGCTGTTTCAAGCCCCAATCGTCACGTAGAAGTGGTAGATGTTGTTCTCCACCTTCGACAACGCATTTGTACTCCCAATAATCCTTACTTTTTCACCATCCTCCCTCGTCACCTCGCACTCATACTTGAGCGGACGGTCAGAGGGCCAGTTGTTGTTATCGTCATAGAAATCTTTGATCAATGGCGGATATCCCGGCTTTACGGTCAGGCGATTCGCCGTCCAAAACTTGCATAAATAGGCCATTGCAAACGCTGTTCACCACTGGTGAGCCTTGAAACATATGACCGTCGACGACGGGGGGAGGATGGGAATTAAAAAAAGAGAAAGAGAGAGTATACTGACCTGCTTTCCCGTCGGTCTGCACGGCTCGAAGAGCAACTCCGATACCGTCCATAAATGTAAAGCCTGCGGTATGAGTTTTTAGCAACGCTCCAGCCCCAGGAAAGGGGTTGATCATACTGTTCTGGAAGGAATATATTACATTGTCGATGTTATTCCACTTGCCAATTTTCGTGCCCCATGGGGTCTCTACCTCAGCTGCAGGGGATCAGTCAAAGGAGTTGTTTCAATCATCGAGAACAAGACAACAACTTACATTTGCCAGCTCGCATGGTTTTAACGTCCCATGTGCCTCCCCCGGCAATGATTCCATTATCATGCGACCAATCGTCGATCTTCCAATCCTTCTTGTCGAAATTCAGCACATGAACCTGCACAAAGTAGTCCTGATTGACCAGCGGCAACAGGAGTTCAAGGGCAACCTCGATAATGACCGTGGTAATGAACCCTCCCAAGAAGGAGGTTAGTTTGGGCCATTTGGCCGCAAAGTTCAGGATCTTCTCGACCGCCGTCCCCTTGGGCAGGGACCTCAACCAGATCGTATCCACGTTGCGGCGCGCATTCCGATACACAGTTCGGGCCGTCGCCTTCTGGGCCTCAGACGCTCCCTGTTTCTCTAGATCCGCGACAACTTTGCGAGCAGCTTCTCGCGCCACGCCCGCCTCCAGGACCTGGCGCGCCTCGGACTTCATGATCGCGGCGAACATGCGGGATCCGACAATGGCGCCGACGCCGGCCGCAAAGCCGGCAATGGCCAGGTGCGGGATCGCCTTCTCCCATCGCGTCCACTGCACCAGCGCCTGTCCACTGTTCTTGGACATGTAGCCAACCTCCATGGTCGTGCTCATGGAGATTTTCTCGTCGGGAGGGTTGGCGGAAGCCGACGCCTCGTTGGGGGTGACTTCTCCCTCTTGTTTTACATGGACCCAGAACACGCCGCTTTTGTTGGAACAGAGGTAGATCTCGCGGCCGTGCTCGTCTGTGATGCAGTTGAAGGCAGCCTCGCCGAACTGGTCGATAGTGGTTTGGATGGCGTGCATGTCGGTTTCGAAGTTCTTGTCCAGTTCGGCTATTTTGGCGTGGTCATGGTTGCGGATGGCCGTCTCGCGCTCTTCAGACAGGAGAGTGGCTTTGGAGGTCGTGGGCTCATCCTCGGCTTTGATATCTGGTGAGGAGCGGAGGAGAAGGATTAGCATGGAGCTTTGTAGTAACATTGGTGTTGATTATGGGGTTGAGGAGGACGGTAGGTAGGGAGATAGGTCAACGTTTGTTAGTACTTACCGGCCTTGTCATAGGCATCTCTAGCAGCCTTCATTAAGTCATCCATTTTCGAGAGTAGGGTCTTGCGGCAAAACAAGAAGCGGAATGATAAAGTGAGGGAACGAGAATTTCAGTTGGAGGATTTGGCTTGCCCCTTGATTCTTGATATTCTTGATATTCTTGGGAATTTGTGATTCTGAGCCAGTGAAATATCCCCATCCATGATCCCGTATTTATAGACAAAGAATCCACCGGGTTCAGCTGATGTCGACCTCGTACTAGTAGTATTGAAGAAATCCGGGTGGAGAACCCTGCCGGTGTGAAGCGATCATTGGACACAGCCCCATCAACTCTAGACAGGAATATAGGTCTAGTGCCGACATCTTCAGCTGAAAAAGTGTTTGTCTTCTCATGGTGGCTGCCGGAGTCTACATCTTGGGGTTTCAGAGCCGATTGAACCCATTGGGTCCTGCATGAACGACATCTAGATTGTGGCGCCCCAGCCATCAACGGTACATCTTTGCCGACACGACGTCGCAAGTCTACTCGCCGGGAGCACCCCATGACCTGGTATATCTGCCTCGCCGATTCTCCGCGCATTCGTGACCAAGGAAGTCGTCGCTTAGTAGCCGGTCTAGATTCCTCTTTTTGAGCTGTGGATCAACATACGGAGCCATCACTAACGAGTACTACTGCTAGTAAGAGTGCACTACCCGGGTACTAGTCCTCAGAGAAAAATAGGGATTAATGGCTGCCCCAACAGCAGGAGTTTCTTTTTCTCTCATGTTGGAATCTCATGAAACATGTCTCACTACTTCAGCTCCCATCTTCTGATGAAAAGCCGCGGGTTCGCTATTTCGGAGGCCATCTAGCTGTTCGGCGTCCTGCGTGTCGGTGTACTCGAAACATTGAGAGTTTGGAGTTTGGTTCCGATGGCTCGTTTGGGTTTGATGGAGAGCAATTTTCTTTGGTTGATGGAGGGTAGAAATGATAGAGGAGGTCATAATTATATATTCTGCTTGGTTTGGTAGAACGATGAGGGAGAGTTGGCTCGGTGAAGCCAATACCTCTACTAAACCAACCCGCTCTATAGTCCTCGTTACCGCAGGAGGCCATACGGCAAATCAAGGATCTTACACCATTATTTGCCTGATCTTCTCGGTGATCGGGGGAGTTCACCTAAAGTTGACTTGGGGGCCGGGATCTGTCTCATGCTAGCGGCATATGCGGTGCGCTATCGATCCTCGTCAGAAGCCACTATGCAAGTCCCGGTGAATAATTCGGGAATTCCAGGTACAGGTGCCTGTACGTGTTGCTTGGTTAGCCTTTCGTGCTTCGGGGCCATGCCGTGTTGGCCTCTATTGAAACTATCGTACCATATACTAGGGGATGGGGGTTCTGCTGGCCCAAAAATGAGCGGAGCGTAAGCAATTTTCAATAGTAGCAAACCATTACAATTTGACATTTCGACTTCCAGGGCCAGAAGGTATATCGTCAAGGTGTTACTAACAATAATGCACCACGATCAACCTGCAACGACTCCGAGTTGAGCCCGAACCGCCACCGTTCCTGACCCGACCTCCGGGAACCCGTCGACGTCCACGCATTGCTCGAAAAACATACAGAATGTTGACCCTCCGTAGTGGAACATACCAATCTGATCACCTTTCCGCACATGATCCCCCTCCTTCACCGTGGTCTCGCAGGAAGACACTTCTGCCATTCCGACGGCAAGGAAAGCCACTGTACCTAACGCTGGATTATCCGCTTCGATCAGAATCAAGCCCCGCGTAGCCATGACGGTATTATAAGCGGGGAAATTGAAAACCCGTCCCTTCACCTCCGCCGCGAGATCTGTGTGCATGGCTCCTGGCGTCGAGAAATATGTGCCCGGGAAAGCCTCGGTTTTGACGACCTTCCCGGATACTGGGGCATGCCAGCGGTGGTAGCTGTAAACTTGCAGAAGGCCTTGGTAGAATGTACCTCCGATGTACTTGGGTGCGTATTCTCCAAGCATATCCTTGACGGAATATGTCTGTCCTTTGATCCAGAAGGCATCCCTAGCGGCCATGTCGCGCTGTAGGAACACTGGCTCGGCCTCGCATGGGTTCACAATGATATGATTATTGTCGGGGGATCCAATAGGTCGAGTTATATCTCTAAATCTTCGGGTGAAGAAGGCATCCCAGGAGTCGAAGCCGTAATGGGGAGCGTCGGGGTCACATACGTACAACTCATGAAAGCGGTAGCTGGTGGCGTTTAGATTCCCTGCGGCGGTGATATGTGCAAGAGCGACGTTGTTGAACCAGCCATCTGCGCTGTCGTCGAGTTTGGCGGTCGAAGCTGGAGACTGGAGAAAGTTTCCCCATACATCAAGCACCTTCTTCACCATCCGGTTGACTTCTGGGTCGAGGAAGGCTGCAAATCCGCTGGGTGTACCCATATAATCCCGAAGTAGGGCTCCAATGGGAAGACCAATCTGCACACCGGTGCTACTCCAGGGCGGCGGACGAGCGATGATGTAATTCAAGACTTGCAGTAGGTGTCGGTAGTCGTGCAACGGCGAGTCGCAACCCCTTGCAGTAGTCTGGGGTTGTTGGAACATCGACCGGAAGAGCATAGCTATGCGGGGAGTGGTTTCAATGAACTGTTCAAACTCCTCGAGTACCGGATGAAGCGGGCATGGACTTCGACCGGCCGCTCGAATCACTTCATACAGCCATGGTGAAGGATAATTCCGATAGCACGGCGTTGATGTCTGACTGTTTACTTATTTAGTCAGACACTCGCACTGCAGGCCGAGAGTGTAATCTGGAGAACCAACCCGAGCGACGTCTCTTCTTTGCGACTGTCCTGTTGAGTATGACTGGTAAGACTTGCATTTTTTTTGTTTTTCTCAGAGCGGTACTGACTTCTGTTTGCAAAGATCTCATTGTGGATGGTTATACACCGGAGATCCTCTGTCCAGTACAGAGTAGAATAGAAGTTCACGACTGGGTCGCACGGGGCATATCAGTAGCCTTTTTACCACAATATCGTTGATTTGGACAATATATCCTACCGTAAAAACTCGTCACAGTATCAGAAGAGAACCAAAAAAGTGATCAGAGAATACTAGGTGTGGTTGCTCTTTGGAAAGAACAGCATTCTGGGAAGTGGTGAGAACCCCTCACTACATAAGAAGTCAGGCTCAGGATTGTCATCGAATCAAACCTAAAGGGGAAGTGCGTCAACAAAAGCAAACAAGATCCGACGAGTTAGAAACGAGTACCACTTTGAAAAGGTTTTTTCTTTACATTACGGAGCCCATTTTTCGCGATGGTTTCGGCAATCAGTCGGTGGGCTATATTCGATTTGCCGTACATATGTCCACCTAAGTGTGTTCAATGGAATCTCCTGTCTTCGTAAGCTTGTAAAGCTACCTTGGCTGGAGAATCAGGTTCGCTTTGTTGCGCGTTTCACTTTTTCGATGAGCGAATCGGAAAGTTACAAGCGAACAACTCGTATTAAACAATTCGAGATCGTCGGCTGATCCTTCAGTGGGTAGAGATGCGTAACATGCGTTGCATTTCTTTGCCATTCTGATATGGGGTAGTGGGTTTCATATCTAACCATGGAGAATTTCTCATGTACTCCATTTCAAGCGCTATGAGCCCGGACTTTTATCATCTATCAGATGTTGCATGGGTTTCGACTGGCTATGACCTTGCATTTTATGTCGCCTTACCAGTGATGTGTATTGCATAGCAGGATTATATGTATATGGCCCCCCTCCTGACATGCATTTTACATATCGCATGAGAAGCCGGGTGATCTGTCTTTTGAGCTCATATATATTGTTAAGTATTGGTTGTATTGCATAGAACAACCTTCCATTTTAGCCCTAATATGTTAAGTGATTGATAACATGTGAGAAGCGATGCCTTGTGGTCTATTGTATAGCAGAGCGAGTAGCTTTCTGCTCTGAATTATACCACCGTGTATGATCATTGAAATAAGCGACTCCGGAGCTTCTTCTCATTTCTGTCATTATAACTGGTATTTCTGTTGTGATACATACGATATGAGAAATAAAGTCAATAATAGCCAGACCCTATCCCGCCCTGTGATGTAGTTATATATTGAAGCTACGAGTTTACGCTTAGAATTGTTTCATTCTATCCTGATACCTGATAAGTTATTTCTTGCACTTCAAGCCCCTGTGAGATCAAGTAATCTCAAACTCAAGCAACATATAATCATCAAACGATGATTGAGGCTGACATACCAGTGGAGAAGATTTCGAGTCGCATTTCTCTTGTACACCGAGCCGTAGGCAGGTGGATACTGCCTGGAGAAAGTTCAGCACGGTTGACGAGCGATGCCGGGTGAAACAAAGGCGATAAATTCTATGTATGAGAGCACTATAATATATAGATTAATCTCAAAACCACAATAACCGCACATGTGCCATGTGCTATCCTAGATTCTGCAAGTTCACCAATTCATAGTACCTCCCTCGTCTCTGTATCAAGTCTCGATGGTTACCCTTCTCAACAACCTTGCCTTGATCTAAAACATAGATAACGCCTGCCCGCTGGATCGAGCTCAATCGATGAGCAACTGCAATTGTTGTGCGGCCATGCGCCGCCGCATCCAGCGCCGCCTGCACTACGTTTTCCGACTGTGAGTCCAAAGCGGAGGTTGCTTCATCCAGAAGCAGAACCTTGGGGTCCCGGATCAGTGCGCGGGCAATGGCGATCCGCTGCTTCTGACCTCCAGAGAGCATACCCCCCTTTGCACCGACCATCGTCTCGAAACCTTGTCTGCAAGAAGATTAGACTCTGCTCGCGTGATTCAATCAAGACAGATACCCACGGTAAAGAGATGATAAAGTCCAGAATGTTCGCCTCTCTACAGGCCCTGAACAATGCATCATCGCTCACTTCATCCCTCTGGGTGCCGTTGCACCCCAAAGTGATATTCTCCCGAATGGTGCCTTGAAAGAGCGATGGCTCCTGACTAACCAGCGCGAAATACTTGCGATATTCCGCCGTATCTAGCGACGCGATCCTCCTCCCATCTACGCGGATCTCCCCGCCAAGTGTATCATAGAACCGCTGGAGGAGCGCAATAATGGTGCTCTTCCCACTCCCACTGGCGCCCACCAGTGCGACATACTGCCCTGGCTTGACCGATAAGTCCAAATGGCGCAGGATGAGCTGTTCGGGACGCGTGGGATACGCAAAAGATACATCTCGGAACTCGACCGCCCCTTGCATGGAGCGTACCTGGAGTCCGTCTCGAACATGCCCAGTCGTAGGTTTCGAGCCAAACAATGCTCGGAACTCTGCAGCCGCGTGTTTTGCTTTGCCCATGGCGGGCGCGTGGGAGAAGACCGTGCCGGCAGCCTGAGCGCCAAAGATGACCTCGCTAAAGCAGACGTAAAATTGGAAGAGAGAGTATTCTTGATGGCCGAGGAGGGTCCCGCCGTACCAGAAACCAAGTGCCATGCAGAGAAAAGGGAGGGCCTGCGAGCTGGCATAGAGAAGGGACGATTTGATGATGAATAACAGGTCACTGCGGAGTTGCTGTCGGAGCTGGGTTTCATAGAGGTTGAGCACGACCCGCTCCATAGTGAGGGAGACCACCGTGTGGATGGCAGATGCAGCTTCACAGGCGGAACTGGCAGACTTCTGGTACGCTTTTTTGGCGCGGCTTTGAAATCTGTCCAGGATCCAAACACGCAGGAAGCCGCAAAGGAGAAGGACAGGGACTGCAGATGTGCAGACAAGGCCGAGTTTCCAGCCCATGACGATGGCGACACCGATTGACGCGATGAGATTGACGGTCACAATGAGGAGTGTGCCCAGGGTGATTCCTGTGACACCGGCTAGCTGCTTTGCTTCCGCGGATAGTGTCGATACCAGTGCGCCAGTAGTATTCTCCTCCTCGTCGAAGAACGAGATGTCCTGGTGGAGCATGACCCGGAAGGCCTGGCTTCGTGCCCGATAGATCAGCTTTTCAGAGCAGTAGGCAAATACTGCACCCTGCAGGCTGTACAAAAGGAAAGTAACAACCCCGATCATGAGGAACATCAGGCACCAAAAGTTGGCGTCGTGGCGGAGCTTGTCGTATTGGAATGGAGGGAGACTGATCGTGCTCACGGCTTTGGAGAACAACACCGCCTGAGACGGTTGAATACCGCCAGCAAGAATGGATGCAGCGAGCCCAACACCCATGAGAGGCCATTCTGGCCGGTTGAACGAGGCAAGAAATTTGAACAAAGTCCAGGGCGAATGATGCTGCTTCTTTCTCTTCTCGATAGCACGAAGGGGGAGAAGCATCGACATTCTCGACATCCTAGACTTGCGTTGCCGTCGAAATCCAGACTGCAACCCCAGATCGGAAGCTGAATCACCTTTGAAGTCATTATCGTAGTCGAAATCATCACTGTACTGGTCATAATCGAGAAAGAATGTCATGTCCTCCTCCGCCAGGGACGTTTCTTGTTCGGAAGCGATTTGTTGCGCTTCGACCATGCTGCAGTACACACCTTTACGCTCCATCAAGGCCTGATGACGGCCCTGTTCGACAATCCGGCCGCCTGCGAGAACCACGATATTATCAGCCTCTTTGATAGTGGATAGTCGATGTGCGATGACCACGGTGGTTCGACCTTGCGATGCCTTGTCCAAGGCAGCCTGTACCAGCCCCTCGGATTTTGCATCCAGAGCAGAAGTCGCTTCATCAAGAAGAAGGATCTTTGGATTCTTCACAATGGCACGCGCAATGGCAATCCGCTGTTTCTGACCCCCTGACAGGGAAAAAGCGCCGACATTGGTGTCGTATCCGTCCGGCAGCGCCATGATGAAGTCATGCGCATTTGCCATTCGAGCCGCATCTTCAACTCGCCTGAGGGTTTCATTCTCCGGTTCATACTCAAACTCAGACCCGACAAGTCCAAAGCGGATGTTCTCTAGTATAGTTGCAGCGAAGAGCTTGGGCTCCTGCGACACGAGCGATATTTGCTGTCGTAGCCAGCGCAGATTCAAATCTTGGATGCTGTACCCATCCAAGGCGATGGAGCCCCTGATAGGATTGTAAAACCGCTCAATCAGTCCAATGAGGGTGCTTTTGCCTGAACCAGAGGGACCCACGAATGCAGTCGTCTTCCCTGCGGGTATAGAGACGGTCAAATTGTGAAGAACAACCACTTCCGGTCGCGAAGGATAGACATGACGAATACTCCTCAATGACAGGCCTCCTCGCACGCTCCGCAATTTCCTCCCCAGGTTGGAAGAGGCATCTATGGGTGACTCCCGATCAATGGTTGCATAAAGCTTCGATGCTGCGGCGACCGCATTAGACAACGCTTGCATATTGGGAGCAATGTTGCCCAGATTGTATGATCCGAGAATGATAGCCATCAGGATTGTCAGAACATCACCAGCCTTCAAGTCGCTGTTTCCCTCGACGAGAAATCGAGATCCCATCCAGAATCCCAGGCCGTAATTGAGATACATCACACAGAGCATTGCTCCAACCATCACAGCGAAGACAAGCTGTCCCTTCCTAGCAGGCCGCTCGGCATCCTGAAGAACCGCCTCATACTTCTTCGCAAGACTATCCTGCGCATCGAATGCGACCACCGTTCGGATGGAACCAAGGATGTCTTCCGCCAGACTGCTGCCTTTCCCGTGTATTTCGAGCGCATTCTTGTTGAAGACCAGCATGGAGAGAGTGCCGCTGCCCATGATAAGCAGAAGCGCAATCAGCGTAGCACTGCATATGAGCGCCAGCTTCCAATATTTGATATATGCGATGATAAAAGCGGTCACAAAGGTCGATACGCCCGTCAACGCAAGCCCAACTTTCTCCGAAATTCCATCTTGGATCTCGTTCGTGTCTGCGACAATGCGATTGGTGATCTCTCCGGCACCTAGCGTGTCGAAAAACGCGATATTTTGCTTGAGAACGGCGCGAAGGTACTCCACTCGAATTTTTTGCACTATATGGTCCCCCGTGTAGATAAAGCCTATGGTGGAGAGGCCGATGGTGAGAAATTCGGCAATCCCGAGGTACACAAAGTAGACGACGTATTTCGTCAGCTCGTCGTAGAAGTGATCATAGGTGATGACTTCGGCGGCGATGTCCTGGAATGTCGAGGTGAGGTTTCCAAATAGGACCTGAACTGTGTTAGCCATGATAAGTCGGACCTCGAAGATGTTAAGATAGCTTACTGTGAAGAGAGGTAAGGCAGCACCGCCTGCAATGGACGCTAACACGCTGCCCAGAATGATAGCCACGTCCCACCGACTGGAATATCGGTAGAGGTCCAGGAAACCGATACTTAGCTTTGGGGTTTCTAGTTGACGATTCAGAATCTTCTGTTCAGATTCCGATAGTGATATAGATCCAGTAGGGTCGATTCTGATAGACGACTGTTGACCCTTGTCAGCTGTCTTCACTACCCTGCTATCTGCGGTAGTGTGCAATACGACTTCACCTCACACATACCTTGGGCATTGCCTCTAATGCAATGTGTTCATTGGCCGACATGATGGGCACATTGTCATCCCATTGCCTACGAAAAGAAAGAAGAGTGTCATGAGAAATCCATTATCCATAGCAATAGTAACCAGGCACAGCAGGATGATCACTATCAGCGATCTCGACACCACGCAGCCGCTTAGAGTACAATATCCCGCCTGGTACTCTCTCATTCTGAGTAGTAGTCAGCCCTAGGTATCAGATGCGATTGTTGACCGACCAAACGAGCACAAGCCTGAAACAAGACATGCATGCCCCTACCTCATCGGACCTAGGTATGTAGCCTCCCAATTGCCACTGCCAATACACATGAAGGGAATTACACACGCCATTTGAAACACGCAAACTCATAGCTAGTACTCCAGAGTAGTACGTTCTTGCGTTGGACTAAACCGAATGGCATCCTCGGTCAGAGACATGGCGTTAACACCCTTCACATGGGAGATCGCCTCCGACGAGAGAGATGCCGAAAGGATTAAGTTACAGGATTTGCATGGTTTAAACTCTATATTAGACTCTTTCATAGTCGTTACCTTGACTATATGTGTGTATTCCTGTTCGTATCGGCATTGAGGATGGGCTAGATTGAGCAGGATCGACGCGGCTGGAGCATCCGAGGCCTCTACGACGATGTATGATTAGGGGGCGAACGGCCTATGGATGATGTGGGGAAACGGCCCCAATTAACTCCGTCCCAGATAATATAGCACAGGGATCATACAGACTAGGACCAATATGGAATCTTGGCTATCGGGAGGGGCGAGGGATCTGCAGGAGAAACGGTGGGGATAGACGGTGATGAGAAGGATGCTTCGTGTTTGGGCTTATTCGCACGCCACTTCTCGGCGTTGTCTGGGAAAGAGGAAGTGGTCAGGGATCTATGGACTGAGGATTCTTGGGCTTACGCTTAGTATCAGGCCTGGGACTAAGATTTAGTCTACCCATGGTGATCCGTTTATTTGCTGCCTCCCAATACGGCTGTTGGGGCTACTCCTGAAGGCCAGCCAGCCTCCGAGGTATAAACTAGCGATACACAGATCCCCGGTCAGCAACGTTTCTACTGGGATGATTGTCTCTTGCGCAGTTTCAGCGTCAAATCCGGCATTTCCCAGAAAGCGTAACACCGACTCTCCCGTTGCCAGTCCTTCATCCGACCCACGTATTCAGCGTCGAATTCCAGGAAGAAACCAGCCAGGGTCAGCTGCAGCATTTGCTTAGCAAAATACTTTGCGATGCAGGAGCGGCTGCCCACCAGGAAGGGCTGCACTGCCTCCCTCTTGTCGGTTGACCAAGGTTCAGTCCAACGCTCCGGGACGAACTCCTCTGGTTGGACGAAGTAGTCGGGATTGCGATGCAACGCGAAAATCGACGTGCAAATCTCAGTCTGAAACGGCAAGCTTTTCGTTAGCAAAAGTCAAAACAAACAGGGATCAAGCCGACATACCCCGGCGGGAATGTATACGCCGTCCACCCATGCGCCAGGAGATGTCCGGGGCGGTCCCATAGGCACAGGGGGGTAGAGACGCAGGGATTCGTTGATAACGGCATTCAAATAGGGTAATTGTTGCACTGCTTCTCCCGAGGTGTGGTCGGCAGATGGAAAAGTGGCCTGCAACTCCTGTACAAGCTTTCGGTGCACTTCTTCATGTGTCAGGACGAAATAGATGGTGGCACACAAGGCGTTTTGCGTTGTATGAAACCCTGCCAGCATGATTGCCGAGAAATTCTCCTCGATTTCCGTCAACGGGAGATCGGTATCGGCTGCTTTCTCCATCACCTCCACCATGATATCGCGACGGTGGTGCGGCGCGCGCATTTGCTCGCGGATCAGTCGCATTCGGGCCTCTTCGTTCTTGGCGCGGACGCCCTTTCGGAGTAGATGTCGGAGCATCCAGCGGATCATGGTTGGGACACCAGAGCCCTGAAACTGCTCTCGGATTGTAGCCCAGTAGAAGATTCGGGGTAGGATTTCGGTCCAAAAATAGGGCTTCCCACGCTTCAAACACCCCAATGGCTTGCCCAAGAGGACTTCCGAGACTGTGTCAACTGAATGACAGTACAGGAGGTCGTTAATTCTCAGCGTGTCGCATGTTTCGAGCATCGTGTGCATCGTTCCATGCAATCGGGAGACACATTCGCGGATGACACCGCAGTGCGCTTGCATCTTGCCCGGGGTGAAAGAAGGTCCGAACAGCTTGCGGACAGACGCATGGTAATAAGGCTCCGATGCGGTGAAGATGTTTTGTCGGGAGATATTCTTGTAAAAGCTGGTCTTTCGGAAGGCTGTGCCTTTCCCGGAACCTACTCCGTATATGTTGCGTAGGCCTCTGACGGTGTTTGTGGTAGCTTGGCCTGGAGAGAACCGGACGATCCGTCCTGTGAAGTATTAGGAAGTGCCGGTTGAAGCAAGATGCATCGTGGTATTACCATAAGATTGATGCAGCTCATGAAAGCGATGGGCACTTCGCCCGCATAGGAAGGCAAACTTTGTACGTACCTGTGTTGAGAATAAATATTAGTCAATGATTCTCCCATAAGACATGACGATATTCATACTCCACCAAAGATGAGATCGGAATTGGGTCCTGGTACTCCTTTGATTATGGGGCCTTTAGATGAGAGCTGAATAGACAGAATGAGAAGACATGGGATCTGTCTGGTCAGCTGCTTTACGATCAATTGTTCTAGATCAAGCATACATACAAGAATCACGGCAACTATGGGAAGTACCAGTGCGGCATTATTGAATTCAGGCACCGGTTGCGAAGACAGATCCATTGAAAGCGAAAACATGCTGCAGGTTGAGATCGAGAATGAATCCGATGCAGCTTGCAGGGCGATGAACCGCAATTTGTCGAGACGAGTGAGATATTTATCTCCCGAGACCGACAAAAGTGTGTTTGATAGTACTCAAGGTCCTCTCACTGGAGAAGCAATCGGCATGCTTGTCCTTAATCCTACTTCTCCGTCGTCTCTTCCCACACGCAGTCCAGGGTATTCACAAGAATAATCCACGGAAGCAGTAGAAAATCCCTCGGTCTTGATTCGATTTCCCTAGTATACATCGACCCATCTTGTCTATCACATGGAGGATCGCCAGTGGAGGCGCAATCAAGTTGCTCCTGAACTAGTTTCTGAAACCTTCAGCTCCACTGTGGGCTTATTTCCCCCGAATCTTTCCATGGCTCATTCAAACGCTTATCTTGTTCGTTTCAGGGCCCAATTCCGAGGATGTCATCTTGGCCGGCATTTCTCGGGGCCTGAATGAGGATGTGATACTGCACGTTTCAGGTTGATGCTCTGTCAGAGAATTGAGGCCTTAGTTTTCATGCTCCCGACAATCGTCTCCATTTCAATCCCGTTGCGACTGGCTTGAATTTAAGTAGACCAGGAATCGCTGTGAGCTGGTTGAATCCATCGTGCATTCCCAAAGTTCTCCTTCATTGAATTGTCATGGCTGCTAGTTCACCTACCCGGGTACTCTTCCTGGCGAACAGTGAACACGGACAGACAAACATCATTCTCGCATTCACTCATGAACTTCTAGTCAGGGGCGACATAGAAGTTCACATTGGCTCCTTCCCCGCATTGGAGAGGCGTATTGAAAAGCTCCTCAGTGATAATGCGTCGTCGTACAACGAATCCTTCCGAGAGCGCATTCATTTCCATCCCATTCGGGGACCATCGAACACAGACGTCTTCATTCGAACGGGGAAACGAGGAGCCTTCCATCCACCCGGATATCATGGGGCTGTCTTGGGCTTCCAGTCCCTGTGCGAGGACATCTGGGGATGGACGGAAGAGGAGTACGTGGATGTATATAACAGCTGCATTGAGATCGTCAAGGCTGCCAACCCAGCCGTTATCGCAGCCGACTTCTTCTTTCTCCAGGGAAGAGACGCTGCGTACAACATGGGATACACGGCCATTCTCATCAACACCACGTCGCTCAGCCATATTGTCCTGGGCTTGCAACCATATTCTTCCCCTCTATGGAAGTATCCCTTGTCAGTCAAAACCCGATCCAACCGACCGTGTTGACCTGGCTGATATGTTTTAGACCAGGAACTGGGTTTCCGTATCCCCTACCCTGGCATTTGATCCCGTTGAACATCATGGCCGTCCTCAAAACGGCCAAAATGTATCATGGCAGCGGGCGTCGACGAGAAATTCGTGACTGGCGTATCCGACACAAAATCAACGGTCGCTTCCCTTTCGCCGACTCGTGGAGACCCGATCGTTTCCATTTGACACCAGCATTGAAGGAGCTGGACTGGCCTTTCCAAGTGCCAGACAACATTCTCCCTTGTGGCCCTATTCTACTTCCAACCGCTTCTGTACAGAAACAAGATCCAGAGATGGCCAAGTGGCTGCAGCAAGCTCCCACTATCCTGGTCAATCTGGGGACATTGTACGCGCCAGACCCAGAGGTCGCCAGGAGTATCGCCACTGGATTGAGGATGTTCCTGGTTGCGTGGAGAGGCGAGAAAGTGCAGATCTTATGGAAGCTCCCAAAGCATCCCAATGATGTGGACGATGTCTACAGCCAGGCTGTGGAGCCCCTTGAACATGAACTACAGTTAGGCAGTGTCCGAATCTGCCCATGGTTTGAGGTTGAGCCACTTGCAATGCTAGAGACGGGGCAAATTGCGTGCTCTGTGCACCACGGCGGCGCGAACTCGTGGTACGAAGCAATACAGTCAGTTCCCTATCACCAAAGATCAGAGTATGATGCTGACCTGGTGCAGAAATGGCGTTCCCCATGTCATCCTACCCGCCTGGCAGGATTGCTATGAGAATGCGGCGCGAGCAGAGTGGCTCGGTGTTGGCGTGTACGGCAATAAAAGCAGAGCACCCAATATTGACGCCAAAGAACTCAGCAAGGCATTACTCAAGGTTATGAGTAATAGGACTTACAAGGACAAGTCCGTGGAGCTATCACGACTGTGCCACAAGAAGGAAGGTCGTGTTGCCGGTGCAGAGAAGATAGTGGACATTGCGCGAAACCCGGACAGAATGTTCCTGAACTTGCCTAACGATGATATGCAAGATCCACATTGCAAACTGTATGAGACAAGGAACCGGGAGGGAATGGTCCTTCAAACGACACAGGAGCCTAAAGTTGAAGGCAAGAATGCGAAGAAGTATTGCGTCCCCTCTTCAGTGAATACTTTGGAAACCAGCTAACACATCATATCTTCTCTAGACCCTTCTTTAAAGACATTTACGAGTCTGTCTTGATGACTGCACTCTGCAACACATGGTTCATCCTCCCTATAGCGGGATATTCGCTTCTTCTAGTGCCACGTCTGCGCATCATCGCTCTCTTGTACATTCTCTACATCCGATTCATTTCCGACAGCCACAAAACAGGCACATTATCCCATCGAAACGACCGTTTACGATCATCATGGATCTGGAAAACATACGCCAGATATTTCCCTCTCGCATTACATCGTTCTGTCCCGCTCTCACCACGAAAGAAGTACATCTTCGGCTACCATCCCCACGGGGTCGCCCTCCGAGGGGCAATGGGCGCCTTCGCCGCAGACACGGGTTTTTCCAAGCTATTCCCTGGCATCACGAATACTTTACTGATGAAGGATTGGTTCTGCAAACAACCTTTCCTGCGAGAATACCTCCTATCGAACGGGACTGCGAGCGTCTCACGGGCATCATGCATTCGACACCTGACCCGCGGAGGCCCTGACGGGGCTGGTATGGGGCGCGCGATCACCATCACCGTTGGCGGAAGTCGAGAGTATAACATCGCGAAGCCGAATACGATGGGAATTGTCGTTCAAATCCGCAAGGGATTCGTCCGGGTGGCAGTGGAGACTGGTGCAGAGCTTGTCCCTGTCGTCGCCTTTGGCGAGAATGAGCTTTTTGATCGGGTGGATGTCCAGTCTATGTCGGTACTTGGGCTGGGAGCGCGGATCTGGGAGTGGGTGGT
The DNA here is from genome assembly GCA_003719415.1 of Aspergillus olivimuriae. NCBI lineage: Eukaryota > Fungi > Ascomycota > Eurotiomycetes > Eurotiales > Aspergillaceae > Aspergillus > Aspergillus olivimuriae. Next base: position 16,207 of record RHLO01000015.1, read on the forward strand.
TGGCCATAAGGTGGCTTTTTCGACGGGCAGATTCGGGATTTTTTGTCCATATCGGCGGCCGCTGAATTTGGTCGTTGGGAGGCCGATTCCGGTGAAGCAACAGCGGTTTGATCCTGATGAGGCGTATATCGATGAGGTTCATGGGCAGTATGTGCGCGAGCTGAAGCAGTTGTGGACGGACTGGCGGGGGGTGTTTGGGAGTGATGCGTCGGTGGAATTCGAAATTGTAGAGTAGTCTTCTACCCAGTTGTGAATTTCATTTCAGATACTTGTTCCTGAATATCTTTTCATCTGAGATCTGCAAAGGATACCTCTGTTCTCTGATTCACCTATACAAAAAGGTCAAAAGACATATCGCAACCACACTAATACGACATGAAAACACCTAAAGCTTCGACTTGAGCGATTCATCCTCCGAGAACCGATACACGACATCCTGAAACGACCCCGTAGGAAAGACATAAAACCATCGTAACGGCTTTTCCCCCGTATTCGCAATGGCATGCTCCGCATTGCCGGGGATAAACACCACAGCGCCACGCGACACCGCATACCGGTCGCCATCGATTGTCACCTCCCCGGCTCCCTCGAGAATGTAGTATATCTCCGCTTGGGTGTGGCGATGACGACAGAGATGACCCGTTTTTGCGGGGCACAAGGCGAGTCCTGCACTGAGATCGTCCGAGGATGTCTGTGGGGAGGAGAGGAGAGTATGCCAAGTGAGATCGCCTCTGGAGGGGTCCGGAAATGATTCCGGAGATGTTGTTTGTGTATAGTTTGGAGGGATGATGACGGGCGCGGTGGCTTTGGGGGTTGGATTTTTGGTTGTCATTGTCAAGGTTTGCGGATTATGGTACTGTTCTAGCATGTCGTTCATCCTCTACTTTATGAGGTGTATATATAGGACCTGTCTGGACTTCTTCTCCACAATGGGATAAGGAGTCCTGTCGCCAAGGTGGAGATCTTATCACATTGGATTGGTGGTTGTCTTTCCCAGATGTTTACTCGGTACGGCTTTTTATGGTGGGAAGAGATGATGACAATATTGTGATTGATTCAGTCTCTGTTCAGATATTTCTATTCGTTGGAGACGTGATGCAGTGATTTCTGTATCCGAAGTTGGTCGGCAAGTCCGAAGATTGATACCATCACTCGTTAATGGTTATCTATGCGCTCGGAGTAAGTTTCAGCATCAACAAGGATTGACTTCTGGTAAAATCTCTACCAACTAGATAAGGACAGGCTTTCATTCCACAGAATGTTTGTATAAACCTTGATTTGCTGCGAGTCGCGCAGTACACAAGGGATGGTCAGAGTCTTCATCAGTATCTGCCGTCGAAATGGCTAAGATGTTGTCTATCTACAAATAGATTGAGGAGGTCGATTTGTATCCTGGCCTGCGTGTCGCGTGAGATCATTGAAATACCCCATGAGCGCCATCCGATGGATATTTCCCCATCTTCCTGCCCAAGTTCTCCCTCACTGCTGCGGTATGTGCCCCTTCCACTTAGATCACGCAAGGCTTGCCGATTCAGGGAGATCAACTTGCATTAGCGAATCGAAAGCACGAGTCCTGATAAAGCGGAAAAGCGTAGAAGAAAAGAGTTCAATCTGCAGACGCCCAGTCTCCATATGAATGTACCGAAGTTTCCTCTTGCATTCCAGTTGGGACAACTTGACCGACAAAACAAATCCCTAGTTTAGGGCATCCTCTAGTCCCCCTTGCATGCATGAACAGTCGGCGCGATACCCAAGATCGATTACCTATTTATTCATCCCTTTCTTCGCCTTCGGCAGCTTGCTGAAGGAGAATTCGCGTTTCTCTGCATCTTCTACCGTTCTCTGGATTCACAGACTCGTGAACAATACTTGCATAGCTCATACAGGCAATTATATTTCACGTTTTCGCCCCTGACCTTTGCGCAGACGTATTCGACATCATGAAGTTCGCTTCGCTCATTACGGCGCTGACAATGGCCGCAGCTGTGGCTGCGTCGCCTATCGGGAAAAGAGAGGTAGGTTCCGGAGTCCTTCTAGCATAGAGCAGAATTCGACAGTCACTAACGTGAAGTAGAAGAATGTATGTGAAGAACGAGATCCCGCTCAAACGACTACACCCAGTTGAACTAACGGCACTTGCGACATCACTAGTGCAGTGTAAGTCCCTACACACGCAACTGAAAGAACCGGAGTCAAGATGATAAGGAGCGAATTTGACCGGGATGAGCAGATTGGAAATGTAAGCGATGATTCATCCAGCAGATATACCTCCCATGAGATGTCACAACAGAAGAATCTAGCTAATGATGGCTGCACAGGATGCCGTAAGTCAATTTCGTCCAGAACAGTAAACACAACAAAAGACAGGAATGACTGGAGTGATTGAATAGGAAGTAAGTACCTCTGCTAGACATTCTGATGTGTGTTCAACCGGACTGACAGCAAACAAGTATGTCAGTGATCTTTCTCTATGAACTAATCATAACATGCCTACTCACAATAAGATATCTAGCCGGTAAGTCATACATCAGAAAGACAAGAGTAATGATGGAATGAAGCTGACATAGACACACGCACAGTCTGTGAGTCATGCCCTTTTGCATGAATCAAAATATTACTAGGTCGAGCTGAGAGCCACTGACCTGAAGTAATAGGGAAACCATGTGAGTACTGGATAGAAACAAGACAATGAGATTGGAAGTATATAGGACTGAGCTGAGTGGTACCGAACAGGATGTAAGTCGGATTCATTTACGGGAAGAAATTGCGATGACAAAGACGGCTGATCAACGATGAACATGGGCAGTGTGTAAGTCCCGCTTCAGCTCAAATAAGAATTTTAAAGTACAGCGAATTTGACGTTTATCATTTGTATAGTCGGTAAGTTTGCCAACGGGCCTTTTGCTGATTCGATGGACACCAACTAATTTATATCAATGTACAGCTTATAGGGGTGAGATCTCAAATTCTTTTCCCTCAACATGATCAAAACAAAATATCTGACCAACGGGACCAATATCACAGTTCAAAAGAGATACCGAATCCTCTGAATCCCAGATGAATCTCGCAGCCGACCTCGCAGAATCCAAGTCCCTCAAGATCTGAGGCAAGCACATCAACATAGACGCGGCCAAGAGGTAAGACCTGAGATTCCTGATGATAATAATTATATCCTGATTCAGCTCATTCCAGATTGCCCAGCGAAGCACTCTTAGTGTCCAGTATGAGTGGAGTAGGATCCAAACATATGTAAGGGATGTGACCAACGGCTCCCTATCCCAAGTTTGTATGCCTCGGTACAGGTTTTGTTCTTGTGGTAGTGTTTTCCGTGTTGTCATGCAAATGAGAAGGTTTATATATTACCAACTATTGGATCATATTCCAGGTCTGTAGACATCCAGGATGAAGATTTCCAAGCGTCGATTATCATTATGCTGCGCAGGCGAGATTAAGCATTGCGTTTGTTTGAAATCATGTTCGCCGGTGGGAGTTTGCGAAACAGCAACTTTGAGGTCTAGCTTCGTACTGGAGGTATGAGAAACAGGAAGTAACACAACAGTAGGTGCTGTTCGAATGTGGACTTCAGTGCGTGCGTAGGATATTGTTGCTCTATTGCGGGCTGGGCCTGGATGTCACCTTTTCCTTCTCGCAGAAAAGCCCTGGCAGAGATGTTTAGAAATAAATAACCATCATCAGGCTCGGTCTTGGTCGAACATGAATGGAATCCTATGATAGAATATGGTTCTCGCCGGCATTTTCTTGCAGAGCAGAGTCAGTTCGCGCTCTCATGAAGACAGATCGATGTCCTGGGCGAGATGAATAAATCTGGCATTGAAAAGTATTAGAAATACATTGATTCATTACCATTTGTCAGTACTCACGATATAAGAACAAACCAGTGATCAATGGATCAGTCAAGAAGACCGAGTCGAGAAGTATCTGAGATGGACCATCTGGTGGAATTAGAATGAGTGCTCACAACCACACTCTCGTGTCCTGCTGCTAAAAATATCCCACACCCGAAGATTCGACATGCGCCAAAGCGCCAAACGAAAATTCCGGTCAGGGGCATGAAAACCGACCCATCAGCACAGCCCGATATTCAGACCAGGCGTGCCAGCTGGATGTTGTCCCAGGGAAGCGCACCGCCGGGTGGAGATTCGCAGCCATGGGATTTTTCTGTCAGCATCAAACCGCCCCCTCAGCGCGGGCGGCGATTGGGTGGCTCGCATTATGACGTAGCTTCAGCAGCGCGCTAGACCCGAAAGGGCGGGTATACATCGGGGGGGGCATTCGGGTTAAGCCCGAATCGGAAAGGGTTCCAGGGCCAACACCGACCGGCGTGCGCTGATTGGCCTCGCCGGGCAGAGGGACTTTGATACTGGGATACATGTGGTGTTTCCAGCACGCGCTACTCCCCAGGGACGTGCGATGCGCTCGCGGAATGGAGGAAATTGGTGCTATGGCGGCGTCTGGACAACCGGACTTGCTGGACGCCGGAGATTGTGCTAATTTTGAAACAAACGGGGATGCTAGTGTCTGGTTCGAGTTTGTGTAGTGCGAGTGGGCCGCAGAGGAGAACATATAAGAGCGTGGGGTTGGCAGAGTCAGTCTCATTTTCTTCGCAGAGATCGTTGACTGGGACAGAACTGCAAAGCAGTTTCATATGATTGCATTGGCGCAACGTATCATCATCAATTCGATCTTTCTTCTTGTCTAGTCACGGCTGTTCATAGACCTGCACTATCAAAATCGGTGAGTTCCTCTCCGGCTTATCTCTGGTCCTTCGGACCTTGGTGTTCCTGTGGCTAACCGACAATGCCAGGTCCTTTGTCGAAAGAAAAGTCCATCAACCTCGTTCCCATCGACAAACATCCCTCGCACTGCCCATTATGGCCGACGACTGGAAAATCTCCCATAGCGCCGTCATCGTCCTCATCATCCTTGGCTGTTTCTGCGCCGTCCTCATCGGCTATTCGATGCATCGCATGATAGGTGGAAGATCCTTCAAGACAGATGAGGAAGAGCTCCCTGGCCCGGACAATGAACAGAGGGCATATATGAGGGAAATCCGACAACGCAACATGAAGATGCTGTACTATGAATCCCGTCGAAGGGATGGAGACTGAGGAATGGATGATTTTTCTTCGGCGCAACGGCGTTTAAGGGGGTTCAAGGAGTCATAGATGGTCGGGCTTTGGGTCTTTGCTGATTCTCCTGTGCTGGTGGAGTTTCCTTTTCGTGTTATATAATTAGCATGTGTCTCGTGTATCCCAGTTCCTCATGACACATGGGTATTATGGATAATGTTTGGGTACATACCAGTGGACTCTGGATGCCAGATACTGCTTTGTGGACCCTCATGTCGCAGCATTTGTAGCTTGCGGTTATTCGCAATGTTCAAGAAACGCGGATGGAAGACTCCATGCGATCAGCTTTCGATATCAAGCATGGCGGTCATACCCGGCAACAGGATGTCTACATGCATCTCCTTAGAACGGCCAAATGTCAAAAATACCTTCTTATCGACGGTATTGACAGTAGGATAGGCGTACGAAAGACGTGCGGCATCCGGAACCTGGGCACTTTGGGTGATGTCGCATTGCGTCTCTTCTTTCAAGCCCGAGAGCAGGGTAAGAGGAGTCAGCTGTGTTTGATAATCAAGTGTTTTACCCGACGCGACCGACTCTTCCATAGCAATGATTTGCTCTGCAAAGACAGCACACACGTGGCTGTTGAACACGCCCTCCTGGAACGAAGCAGACCGGAGAACGCTAACGGCTTTGCGACGGATAACCGGGTCTCTGCATAAAGCAGCGATGTTGTACATTGAAGAAACGATACCCATGTCCAGGGAAAAAAAGGGTCTCAGGCGTCCACCCTTCGGCAATTCTGCTAGCTGGGATGGCGATAAAGACAAACATTCAACACCATGCGTGCTATCAACGACAGAGGCTGCTAGAGCGATGACCTCCTCAAACATGGGATTGAACTTATCCCAGGAGCTTTGGGTCGACTCCCCGAGCTTGGAGTACTCGAGAAGTATGAACTGCATGAACTGGTGGATCTTGAGGATCTTCAACCCATTCTTTTCTCGAGAAGTGAGATGCTGACCACGGTCCCTCTCAAAATTCTCCAAAGCAATGGACCATCTTCCGAGAAGGGGCTCGTAGCGGTTGAGGAGGAGTTCCAAATGTCCAGCCGATGGCTCAACTTGCTCATCGCCAATCATCTGTCGAAGGTCCTGTCTATACTTGAAGCTGTAGTATTCAAACATATCGCGTGCCTCTGCAATAGAGCGGAATACCTTAGGGATCTCGGGATATTGTGAATATCTTGCCGGGGTGGAATGGAATAGCTTTTGATCGATATCTTCGCGGGTCTGCGATTGTTGGCATTGGCCATTCTTGTCACTGTGAATAGACTTACCAGGGTGAGTGCTTGGCCTTGGAGGCGAATGAGCATCCTCCACAGGCTCTCCATCTCAAGATTTGTCACCATTGATGGCTTCAGAACCGGATGACAAAATATTCCCGAGTGAGGATCGTAGTGGACTTCATTGAATATTTTGATCCCACTTCTGATATGGCCAATAGCCGAGTCATAATGGCTTGACAAAATCTAGTAGTGTCAGCATTTCCACGGCATCAAGTAAATTCAGAGCCTGACCTCAAAGCAAGCAAATAGAATGCAGGATATCAGACAAACATCCACCGTGGGGCTTTTTGAGCTCACTGAATCGTGAGAAACAGCGTTGGAAGCTCCTAAAAGAGCTCGAATCGCAGACACGTATTCCTGGACAGCGAAGTGATCACGCCCTTTCCGAGAGAACCACAAGCCTGGGATCTGCTGGTCGTTTTCGAAGTTTTCGTGCAACGAACCCAAAGCGATCAAGGCGTGCCAGATTGACTTCTCGTGCTGGCTCACCTGCAGGACAAGTCGATTCCAGAACTCAGATCCACAATAGCCCGATAAGGATGGGACAGTTCGCTCGTAGAAGAATTGAAACGAGCGGTTTTCACGTTCACTCCCTGAGAGTTTGAGGATTGGCGGTAGGATCATTGGAAGCCGGATAGCTGAGTTAGAGAACCGAGGCCCAGATGCTCCATAGCCGTCACACTTGCGGCCTGTCGAAGTACACCTTAAGCAGTGGGGTTTGGCCTCGTCGCACTTGACACGTCTCTCTGTGTGCTTATCAGGGATGATCTTCGAACAACAAGATGATTAATTCTTACTTCTGGTCGATATGTTAGTAATTTTTCCAAATAGGTTGAGTTGATCGGCCTCAGTACACTTACTTGCAAGTGAGACAGCCCGATTTCGTCTTAGTTCGAGATGGACTGAGTCCCTCCTTTGAGGATGGCCTGGGCATATCTGAGAACGACAGGCTTATCCTGGAGACTTTGTCGAGATGTATGGGATCTTCAGTTTATCGTGAGACTTCAGCTGGAACAAACACTGTCTAGAAGATCGTGGCATCTCATTCTAGAGTGGTTTGGTTCAGTGTCCGATATGTCAGGTGGAGGAAGCTCACCACAAACTCGGCCTAACCGAGAATGGCAATTCTTCCTCATTTCCGATGACTAAAGATCACGAACCGAAGCCAAAATAGCCACAACGACGCTAGTCTATATCTAGAAGGCGATATCGGTAGGTGAGCGAGGTTCATCAAGTGCTTCATGGAGGTACTATGTACTTCGGAGTATGTTAAACGTCATATATAGTAGCTTGTTAAGGATCGGCAGTGATTCTACCACGCTGGATATGCATCTCAGAACATCTCTACACAATTCCACAAACGAGATAACAAGTGTATGAACCAGCAAGTATCTAATGCTATACATTAACCTAGCATTGTAGTCAACCCAAAGACGTGATATCCGTCTACTTCTTCTCCGCGTGTTTACCGGCAGTACCATCCAGTTGAACCTCGAGAACAGCAGTGGTGCCATTGACCACGGTCTGGATTGCCTCGGGTAGCAGCTTGGCCAAATCTCCCACACTAGCAGCCGTGCCGGCCCAGATCTCATTCCCGGACGCTGCCTTTGCGATGCCCGGATAGTCGGGAGTGGGGGCAAAAGAGATATTGAGATCTTCGTTAGTGGCACGCGAGCCATCGCCATTGGGGTGGACAAGGAGCATACTTCTCCGGGGCGCGTTCCAGCCCTTGTTGTTCAAAACAATGGTAAGAACGGGGATGTTATACCGACGAGAAACCCAGTACACGGACCCAGGAACCGAGAAGAGGTATGCACCATCACCGGCAACCTGGCAGACAAATTTACCCTTATTCGTTCCGCCGTGGGCAGCATCCGTTGCGAGCTTGATGCCCAATGCACCACCGCCAGACCAACCAAGGCCACCACCTCCGCAGTTGATCCACGAGTTTGGCAGAGAGGCAGCGATTTGATCTGACACAATTGTTGCGAGGGTGACGGCCTCGATAGCCCAGATTGTGTCAATTGGGCAGGCCTTTCGGACCTCGGACATGAGATACGAGGCGTTCAGATAAGCATTGTCGCCCCCGGATGGGACTGCAGCCATCTCCACCAGAGCTTGGCGTGTCTTCTTGAATTCCTCCTCACGATGCTTTCCACGGACGGTGTTCTCTTCGGAGCTTGCAATCTGCTTGAGAGAGGCGTTGCTGGCTACATAATCATTGATCTGCTTGAACGCCGTCGCGGACTCCGCACGGAAAGTTGCCACCGAGGGAATGTAGAAGACAGGGATCTGCTGTTTGAGCGGATCAACGTCAACATGGATGATCTTTGCTGACTCGGAAGGCTTGCACTGCGTAGGGATCCAGGGAACATCGCAGTCAGCGACAAGAATGAAATCAGCAGTTCTGATAGCATCATGCACGCCAAATCGCATCCCAAGAGAGGCGGGATGGTCACCCGGGAAGCACATATCGCATCCACTAGTGTCCAGCACACGAATGCCTTTAAAGGTATCGGCGAGAAGTACCAGCTCCTTGACGCTTCTCTCCTCCCGGCCAGAATAACCGACTATGACCAATGGCTCTTTGGCAGCAGCCAATTCCGACACAATGAGCTCCACGCCCTCCGAAGGCAATGCCGATGGCTTCACTCCGCCCCAGACGTTCTGGTTGACCTTGTATGGCTCGATTTCCTCCTCCATCACCTCACGCGCACCAACCAGGTAGACCGGGCCCTTTGGGTCGCTCGTGGCGAATTGAAGGGCACGATTGACCATCTGCTTGATATTTCTGCCTGAACGGATCTCTGCAGAGTACCGACAGTACTGAGAGACGATCTGTTTCTGATCGGGCACATCCTGAATCCAGTGAATGTATTCCGTACGGGAGCCGCGCATCTCCCCTTCGATAGTAAACGGCGAAAGACCGGCGAAGATCAAGACCGGGGTGCGACCGCACGAGGCATTGTGCACAGCGGCACCGAGGCCCTGAGTGCCTACATCAACGTGGACAATGACACATTGAGGCTTCCCGGTCAAACGAGCATAACCATCTGCCATGGACAGTGCCACCATCTGCCGAGAGGGAGAGATGCGGGGTCAGTGAGATATCAAGAATGGGGGTCAGCCGATGCTACCCGAGAGCAACACTAGCATACTTGCAGGGGCTCGAGGAACTAGTACCTCGTTCGGACAGGTTATGATCCTGGGGAATACATCAGGCTTCTCCTTCTGGCTCTTCACCATAGCCTCCAAGATGGCGGGGTGATCGGAGCCCAGATTGACGAAGACATGGCTGACGCCCGCCTAGACAGGATGTTAGACAATTGGGGGGAAAGATGGAAGGCTGTAGGACTATATACCTCCCACAGAGCCTCGAAAAATGCAAAAGATGCAGTATAGACCCTATTATGTAGTCAGTATCCAAGTGTGTAAGTACAACATGGAAATGATGAAGCAAAAACGTACATTTTTATGAACCCACGGCAGAATCGCAACGAAGTAGTGGTCAATGGTGACAGGGTCGAAACAAGCGTGCAAAAAAGATGAAATAGTTGTATCAAATGGAAAGGGCAAAGTTCCTGATAAAAGCTTCGCGGAAACCCAAACATCGACCTCAACTCCAAATCGGATAGGCGGTTATTCGGGGTAATCAAATGGCCCCCAACGCCCTGTGACATACATGCTTATGAGTCAACCCAAGCCTCACCTCGTCAGCTGCAGGGTTCACTTTCAGAGAGACGAGTTGCAGGCGATGTCGAGGATGAGTCTCCGACGCTGTGTGGGTACAGCTTATCGTGGACCAGCGGCATCGGTATGTGGGTGGATGCCGCGATCTATGAGTCTGCTGGACTAGGACTGAGTCCTGGCTGCAGGCACTTTCAAGGCCGACAGCCCAACCCCCCGTCGGATCCATTTGAGCGAAAGTACACATGGCTTTGTAGCATCAGAGTGATTCTTGGCGTTCATGGATTCAGGGCAAATTAGTGTTCTGTAATGTGTCCCAATTATGACGTCGATACCCCTGGTTGGGTGCTTTCGTCACTGTTGTGGCAGAACCAACGAACATAGAAAACATCGATATAGCTAGAATGTCATCTTCATTTAGCAACAGAAGCAGTCTGTTCTCCAGTATTTGGCATTATATACTGGCCGTCTGAAGATTGCCATTTCAGACATTCCACCCGCATCCGCTGCGGTACGTCATCACAAGAGTCATGCCGGAAGCATACCCTCTATCTTCCAAATCCGCCGACCATTCGTTCTTGGACTTATTTTTGAGTTCTTCTGGTGCTGCTATCTCTCTTTGCTTTACTTCAGTGCTCATCTGGGTCATACGTCTACCCACCAGTGACAGCTATCAAAGGCCCAGCATGCCTTTGGATCGAGTATATCGACTGTGTCACAGCGACAAAACAGTCAGTTCCGAGCTAGCTCAAGACCCAACGCAATCTCCATTATATCTCTTTCGAAGTTTATATAAAAGTTCGGCACCAGCCAAAGGCGATTCCCTTCCGGCCGAGCAATCTCAGAACACGACGGAATGTGGAAACTGGGGAGACACCAAACCCAGCAGTCTATTCCTCAAGGTAGTAAACCTCCTCGATTAAGCCTGGTTCCAATATACTGACATATTATTGTTTTATAAGATAAATCACGATGCACTCAGTACATTGCAACAGAACCCAATGGCTGGTGTCGTCTCACCCCCTCTCATGGGGAGTCATGGCACCGTGCCCTTGACCATTGTTGCTCCCCTACCCGATCTCTGTAGGCACATGGCGAATTGCATCGTTCATGCAGAGAAAGAAGTCTTCCTCGGTACTAACTTCTGGATCCACTCGGATGCTTCAACGCTGGTGACGAACGCCTTTCGGGAGCTATCCCGCCGCGCAGGCACGCGTGGTGAGAGGATTGTCGTGAAAGTTCTATATGACCGGGGAGATCCACGACAAGCCTATGAGAACCACCTCAGTGTTTCGGAAAAGTCCTATACTGGCGGGAAAGTCCAACTTCCGTCCTCAGATGAGATACCCAATATTGATATGCAGGTGATGAATTACCATCGACCGTTACTAGGGACGTTCCATGCGAAATTCATGATTGTCGATCGCCGGGTTGCTTTACTTCAGAGTAGTAATATCCAAGATAACGACAACTTGGAGATGATGGTGCGATTAGAGGGTCCTATCGTGGATTCGATCTATGACACAGCTCTGATATCGTGGGGACGTTCTTGTGGGACACCTTTACCAATGCTTTCGTCTCCGGCAGTGGGGGATACAAGTTCTTCAGACCTAGACTCATGGACTGAGGACGATGGAGAAAAAGCAGAGCGCGCATCACTAGATCAGCATACTACGAAGGACGCGCATTATGACTCGTGCCTCCAGGCAGAAGTACAGCGAGTCAATAGTTCAGTCCTGCCACTTGCGCATGAAACTCGAGCCCAGGCAGTGACGCGACATCTCAGTGGGTTCCTCATTTCCCAGTCATTTAATTTGAGAAAATATCTAACAACTTATCTAGATACTACGATTCAGCCAAACACTACAGGTGATGCACCCGACACCGACCAAAATCCCCCTATGAGACCCTACACCATCACTCCCCCACACAGACCCGTCCCAATTGCGTTAGTCAACCGAGAACCCTGGGGTTGTAAGTATTCCTTAAGCCAACAATTTTCAACTCTAAACTTTTCAGACCGCAAATCCTTGATGGACTAACTCACCCCCACAGCTCTAAACCATACAAGCATCTATACTCCCCAAAACGCAGCCTGGCTCTCTGCCATCAACAACGCAAAACGCAACATCTTCATCCAGACTCCCAACATGAACGCCGAGCCCATCATCCAAGCCCTCTTAGACGCCATCCGACGCGGAATCATCGTAACTGCCTATCTATGTCTTGGATACAACGATGCCGGCCAACTACTACCCTTCCAGAACGGAACGAACGAAATGACCTCAAACAGGATGTATCGCTCTCTCAAGACTGATGAGGAGCGATCTCGCTTACGAATCTACAACTACGTGGGCAAGGATCAGACAAAGCCGATTCATAACAGTTTCAAGAAGCGAAGCTGCCATATCAAATTGATGATCATCGACGATATGGTAGCCATCCAAGGTATTCCATTTTTTCCTCACTTACGCCGTTGATTCAGCGGCTAACATTGAGTCTCTGACAGGCAATGGAAATCTCGACACACAGTCCTTCTATCACAGTCAGGAAGTAAATATTTTGCTGGATTCTCCGTTAATCTGTCGGACATGGATGGAAGCTATCAACCGCAATCAGAATACAGCTACTTATGGAGCAGTGAGCTCTACTGATGGCTGCTGGCATGATCCAGTCAGCGGGGAGTTGGCTACTGGCTCCATTGGAGTGAGTCCCGGACGGTTCAGTTGGGCAAAAGGCATAATTGGTGCTGTACAGAGAGTTCGGGGTGCTGGAGGGTTTTGATAACGTCCCTTTTTTGGCATGGATGCTTGAAGTACGGTGCTTTCTGAACAATTAAGTGTAGCGAATGTTGTCTCGTCACATTACGAATAACAATACTTGGACAGCAAGCATATAGTCAATGTTTTATTGGATGAGAACAGAATTTTGCTACTTTAAGTTTACCGCGCGATCACTTCACGGTCCTTCAAAGCTACATATGTGACAATGCTATGGTATTATATTATTCTTCAGCATGTCAAGCCTACGGGAGCTGTCTAACCATGTATGGTTTCTTTGGAGTATTCATTTCCGCTAATTATTCAAGAAGTCAAAAATGCTGTCGTTCATGTACAAGCCACTTCATGCGACATTAGTCTTCTGTGGATAGAAAATCGTCAATCCACAAGACATTCCCCAAGCTTTCCTGAACAGAAGGCCGCACACCTGATTTAACTTGAAGGGGGGAAGTATTCAGTTCCAAAACGATGGAGCCAGGGGAACATGTTATGGGCGTTCACGAATATCAAGACTCAACCGCCAAGGGGGTGCTCTCACCCCACCTTTCCGACACCCTGAAGGGTTAAATAAACATCGGTTCCCCATCCCCAAAGGCTCTGAACAGCTATCCTGCCACCGAAATACTCCGCATACGCTCTACTCAGAGGTAGACCATATCCAAGTCCAGCAATGCTACTCAGGTGGCCACCGCTTGTCGAGAGAGCATTCAATGCGTCAGTGGTCCCGTTTTCTGGGCTTTGCATGTCGAACTCAGAGAAAGTCGTAAAACTGTAGGACCAGATACTCGGAGCAACATCAGGGGGTATCCCTCCGCCTCGATCACGGATTCTGATAGTGATGCTTTGTGATGAAGGCGACGAATACTTAATTGATTCATTCGCGTCTGCCGTGCCAACCACGGTATCCATTTCGAAACCCACATCCGAATCGTGCTGATCTGGATCTCCGGTTGAGAAGGATTTGCCGTAAGACTGGTCCTTAGGGACATCCGGCGCAGCAGCAATCGTCACTTCGATTGGCTCGCGTTCGTTTCCGGATTCGATCACCGCTCTGAATGCGTTCTTCAAGAGTTCCGTAAGAATATATTCGACATGAACGGGAACATGTGCGAAAGAAGCATCCGGCTGCCCATCAATTTTTAAACGAGGGCGGACACCGTATTTCAGCTCACATATCTCCCCCACAAAGTCTTCACACAGTTTAACGATGCGTGCTGGTTGTAAAGCAGTGTCGATAACGCCAATATAATTCGACGGAGCAGCCGACTGTTGAGAGTCTTCATTTTTCTCAGGATTCGGTTGAGAAGCAAAATGTAGAGCAAGATGTTGTTCTGCAATCAACCGAGTGCCGATTCGGGCGCGTAGATGAGTATCCAGAAACCTGGTCACCTCGGTTGGGTCGATGTATTTCCGGCACTCTAGAAAACCACGCGCCAGCACGGGTATGGTGTTCGTATGGGTGTGTACCAGATCTGCGAGGACATCTGCAAACTGTCTCTCTTCCTCCAGGGTGGTTACTTGTCGCTTCTGCCAGGGAAGGAGGGTCGAAAGCGAGTGCAGGTAATTATTGTAAATCTTGGAGACATGAGGATTGGAAACGACGATAAACGGGAGGTTTCGGAGAGCTTCAATGCGCGACGCAAGTCGGGCAGGCAGGAGAGAAAGGGTAAAGTTTGCGGATGCGAGGAGGTCATGCTCTGATAAAGGGGGACGACCGTGTCTGGACGTAACAATCAGCACAGGACAGCACAGCTTTGATGTTCCGGATGGGCTCACTTCAGTAAGTCTGCAAGTGTCAGGGGACGTCGACGACTAGCCGCCAGACGCGCTACTTCATCATTGGCGCCATAAGCAAAGGCATGCCGAACAGGCCTTTCGGTCTGGCGGTGCGGCGAGCAAGAGAATTGGCGAGGTTGAAGGCCGATCAAACGAGATGACAGAGCGCTATGTCTGAGAGAGCTGCTCGCCAATGGTGCGAGAGCCCTTGTTATAGCCATTATAGACACTAGCCATACTGCGACACAGCAAGCGTCGGGAGGTATGGCAAAGAGTGTGGAGCTTCCTCAGCTTGATCGAGATCGCAATTCCGCCGAATGCTTCTTAGGGACCCCTCACGTGTGCGCTAAACTATTCTCGGCAAGTGTTGGGAGATCACTAACAAATGAGGTCATAGGATTGACTGGACGAGATAACAAGAACAATCTGTGATTATGAACTGAATGAATAGGCGCATATCGCCGGCAGCTAGATAGTGTATTTCTGCTGGTTTGAGGAGTCGGCTAAATCAGGTTTGGGACAATCACTCCACAGCACCTGTTAGCGGGATGACTTACGTTCAATATATATCACCAGTCGTATACAATTCAACTCATAGAATGACACCTGTAAGGTTACTGTATTTGAATGAAACTGGCGAGATCTAGTAGCAGTATACCAGACAAACAGAAACCATGATATTGGCGCTTCCATAGAGTCCGCATTATAGGCTCAAACTTTACGATGCAATTCTCCGCCGCTCAAGGCCACTTCATAATTCGTACACTCAGCAGAGACCATGAAACACACTTTCAATCCTCTTTGTTCACCCCGTAAAACTCCCTTAGATTATCATTTCCTCCCCCATCGACAGTTGCGGTATCTGATCGTATCCAAACCGCACACGCGACAAGCATTTACTGGATGCTCACCTCTCCATCCTGCTCGACGTGAATGTGATCATTGGACTGGAGGGTACCAACATGGTCCTCTGGGTACTCAACGCTAAACCGAAGTCAGTGAGAATTTCTACCAAGCGACTACTTGTCGCCGCAGCTAGCAACAGGAAATCGGCGTGTATCTTACGTGAAGCCCTTGATAAGAGAGAACTCGTGTTTGATGGCTCCTCCTTTGCTCTTGGCTTCCTCTTTGGCTCTAAATGGCACCATGTGTCAGAAAACCGGGGCAAAGATGATCCCGCGAGAGGTAAGGAATGCTTACTCCTCCAACTTCTGAGGGGGGGCGTCCTTCTTCAGAGTAACCTGGATTCAGAGATTTAGTAGCGCATCTTTGATTTTCCGATGTATCAAACAGGGTCACAAACGTTGTAAAGAGGCATGATGTCTATTGGGAAATTAATCGAACGATGGGCTTGAAATATAGAGCAACCTGCAAGGCCAATAGCGAGAAGTTGATAGATGCGTGCGTGGGGTAAGGGATGATAAGGAGATGGTTGTAAGGGACGACGTGGGTTGTAGAGGGGAAGGGAAAAGGGTCCCCAGCCGGTGGGACATGAGAGTATTTATACTAGAGGGTGTAGGTAACTACGACATCTTGCGGGGTCGACTCAATCTCAGGGCTGATAAGGGAAAAGCACCACCACCCCTCATAATACTCCGGAGTAACTTGGGGTGGGGAGGGAACGGGGGGCTTTGCCTTGGGCGGCCTCTTTGCCTAGGCACCACTTTACTTGTCACAAGAGAATATCCATGGTTGTGGTTAAGTTAGTCTTGTTTAGTCAATTCGAAAGAAGATGCGAGCCGATTTCCGAGCGGCTCTGGCGGAATACCCCGATCTCCTGCAGGATACGATAAACGAAAGGATTGTTTAGTTTGATCCTTAATCTGTCAAGAAAGGTCCGATCCTTGTTGATCTGCTCTATCTAAGAATTTTTACTATGGATGACCACCTCCATCTGAATGATGTGATGGTGGCAGTGCTGGTGATGACATGGATACTGCTGAGTTGCCTGATTCGGCCGATGACGAAATACTGAGGGCGGGGCAGTCACGTTGAAGGGCTGTGAAACTCACCGCCTAGGACACCGCCTGGGTTACTGCCACCAACTTGAGAGACGGGTTTTTCATCCGGCAGCTTTTGTTCCATTCCATACTCCGTAGGGCCAACTACAAGCGATCCATGGATGCTTGCTATTGCTACCATATCAAGGGTGAAGGCCAGCAAACGGAATCATATACCCTCCACAATGCCCACTTCAATGATTCTGTCTGCCTGTCGACCAAGTGTTGTGACTTTGGCAAGAGACAGAAAGAGCGTCAGTGCTAGTCTCTGGGACAGTCCGCGCTCTCTTGATTTCCATCTCCTCCCCATTGATGTATATCAATCACCCCATGTTCATACGCATCTTCAAGCATTTCTAGCGGCCCGCGGTCGCTTTCATAATTGATACCTCGAACTTGAGACGCCCTATACCCCATCAAATCTACGGGTTGACTTGTTCTAGTGACGGGGTAACAAACCACTTTCGGCCTGATACCTCTCGCATAGAACGTTCTCTTTTTGTGAGTATTTGTGGATCTTGTCGGCGATAGTGTTCGCGAAATCCGGGTAAACAATTACATGATGATCCACGAGACGGTAGGTAGCAATTTGGAATCGCTCGTTGTAAAATCGTATCGCTTGGTACAGCACACTGAATTGACCATGGTAGCAATTCTGACAGCAGCGAAACTTCTCTATTATTACATGTTCATTGTTGAATTAAAACCCCACATGGCCAGAGCCATCTTCGGCTCGTGAAGGCATCTTCATGCCGTGCATGCCTCTATACTTCGGACACTCGGGTTGTTTCCATCCATCTAGAACTTTGGGATCAGCAAGCTTGTATACTTCCACCCCAAGAGGTCTGGTTGTAGCACCCATATCCTCCTTTTCCTCCCAGCCCCAGTTCGACAGATCACCTGTACCAAGAGATGTCATCAATAAAGCCTTCAAAGTAAGAAGGGGTTACGTACCTCCAGGGCATGCAGAGAGAGCGCACAAGACATCCACTTCAGCAAAGAACTCAAAATACTCATTGGGCTTGGCCGGAGAAGTCTCCATGAAGTACTTTCCCTCTTCATCAAGACCAGTCACCTGGAACACATTCAAGACATCATGCACATCCAATTCCGTGAGACCGAACGGTGCCACAGCACGGGTGAGGTTGGAATGACAATGGAAGTCGAATGAGTCTCCGCCCATCAGTAAATTCACATAGGGATCGCAACGAGTACCCAAAAGGTCATGGACTCTTCCCCCCCACTTGGTAGTACCGAATCCTGTCGTTCGCTTGCCATCCTTGTCCAAGACCTCATGCAGCTGTCCACCTCCTAACGAGTCACCGGTAATGGTGACAAGGGGTCGCAGGTACGGCAGGTTAGACCAGAGACGGTCACCAACAGACACGTGGGAGGCGTGAATCTGACGGGTTCTTGCAGCCCATAGTCGCTCGCGTGGGTTGTTTGCATTCCAGATATTCAAATCTCCCACTTGCGGACCGATAGGAGTGGTCAGACGGCAGATATGTCCCGCGGGCACCACCCAAGCCTGTCCAGAGCAGGGTCGAATGGTAAAAGAGGTCTCCAATACCCGCTGGCCAGCATTGGAAGCCGTCCCTGCGATCGATCTGTAGATTTGCGAGGTTGCGTTAACGCCTGAATCGGCGGGCGCTGTATAAGCGGGCGGCGGACGACGAGCTTGGGCCATTGTGTAGGGGAAACTTTGATGTTCGTGTCGACTGTCTAAATGGAAGGCTGGAGATACGTGAACATTGGAAGGACGGCCCTCCCTTAAATACCTACGGTACATGGGAATGACACCGGGGCCCGATTGCGAGACCCCGCTCGTGAATACTCCAATTGCTCCAAACCGCGCCGATGGATGGTTGATTGATAAATTGGGATTTAGGGTGGGCGGATCCACCCACCAGTGGATGCTGGGACAGGTTTCTTGGTAACTGTCAGCGAGATTCTTTCCATCACGACATACTCTGGAGTAAGGCTTGGCTAGCATAGCCTCTTTTTTTTTTTTTTTTTGATTATGTTCAACCATCAGTTTTGAACGGCCTTCAGTCATCATTGATGCAGGCTACCTATAGAGGGTGCCTGAGTGCTACGACAATTTTGAAACAATCAATGGATAAGCGTGGACAGAAGGTCACACCACTGAAGAGGTATGACTTGATGATTATCTGCCATGCCAGCTTCTCCAGCAGCACTGGATTTGTGTTGCTGCATTTCTGTCCCAGGGAAGATCGAGAGTGACCACAACAGTCGTGTTTGCGCTAGATCGGAATGGGAAGTGGGGAAGTCACATGTCCGATAAGCGCGATATCTCTCTGCCTGAGGCGTCAAGGCCGCAATCAGAAACTTTTTTCCAGCAGGAGATATCGGCGCGGAGGAATTTCCGGCCCGGCTGGAGGAAATAATAATTTTGGCGGAGCTACCGAGCAGTCGGCCCTCAGCGCATCACCAATTGTTCGACTTCGTTCCCCATATATACCTTCAAATCGACAAGAAGGGGTTTTAAGGGGGTCCTAGACCTTACTTTGCCGACATGGAGGACCAGTCCAACCGGTCGCACCGACCTTCCAAGGAGAAGAAAAAGTACGATGGTATGTATAGCCCGCGCACCTGGACAAGCCTTTAACTGCAACACCTTCGCCCTTTGACATGCAGGCTAACGCAAAATTCTGATTCAGGCCCGAATCCAAAGGCATTCGCTTTCTCGAACCCCGGAAAGGGAAACAGACAGGGCGCGCGATCGCACGATGTACGTCTCCATCGGCAGTCTACATTTTCCGCCGACATGCGCACTGACAGACACTCGTTGAATAGATAAAAGAGAAAAGGCTTCATGTGCCTTTAGTGGATCGCCTACCAGAAGAGGCCCCGCCGTTGGTTGTTACGGTTGTTGGGCCACCAGGGGTACGTTTTGACCGCACACTTTGAACTCCACCTCAAAGCTAGAAACATTATTCTGACAATGGGGTTTTCGTTCAACAGGTTGGAAAAACTACTCTGATTAAATCCCTGATTCGCCGCTACACGAAGCAGACCCTCAGTACACCAACTGGTCCCTTGACAGTTGTAACCTCAAAACGGCGACGCCTGACCTTCCTCGAAAGTCCCTCCGATTCCCTCGCGAGCATGATCGACGTGGCCAAGATTGCCGATATTGTGCTTCTCATGATTGATGGCAACTATGGCTTTGAGATGGAGACCATGGAATTCCTCAACGTCCTCGCCTCGAGCGGTATGCCCGGAAACGTTTTTGGTATCTTGACGCATCTCGACCTCTTCAAGAAGCAAAGCACTCTTCAGGCGGCGAAAAAGCGCCTCAAGCACCGTTTCTGGAGCGAACTTTACAACGGCGCGAAACTGTTCTATCTTTCTGGTGTCGTTAATGGCCGCTACCCTGACCGCGAAATCCACAACCTGTCTCGTTTCCTCTCGGTGATGAAAAACCCTCGACCTTTGGTGTGGCGTAACTCCCACCCCTACGCCCTGGCAGATCGTTTCCTGGATATTACACCCCCCACCGAGATTGAAGCCAACCCCAAATGTGACAGAACGGTAGCACTCTATGGATACTTGCGGGGTACTAATTTCCCGGCTCAGGGAGCCCGAGTCCATGTTCCTGGTGTTGGCGATCTGACTGTCTCTGGCATTGAGAGTCTGCCTGATCCTTGTCCAACGCCCTTTATGGATCAACAACAAGCCAAGACTACTGGCAAGGCCACCAAGCGCCGATTGGGCGAGAAGCAGAAATTACTTTTCGCACCGATGTCCGACGTGGGTGGTGTGCTAGTGGATAAGGATGCCGTCTACATCGATGTCAAATCGACCAGTTTCGATCGGGGAGAGGATGATGAGGACGATGAGGACCGTGGTCTGGGAGAGCAACTCGTCGTTGGCCTTCAGGGCGAGCGCAGACTTCTGGGTGAGGCTGAGGGCGGCGTGCGATTGTTCCGGGGCGGTGAAGCTATTGAAAAAGATGGTGACGAGGGCGTGGGCAGAAAACACAGGCGCAGTGTTCGGTTCATGGAAGGGGAAGAGAACAACGCTTCGCCGGATGAGGAGGACGAAGGCTTCGAAAGCGTTGATGAGGTCGAAGAGGATGGTGATGAACCGGAGCCCGCCACCGACGAGGAAGATGTTGAAGTCTCTGCCCCACCGGATTTCGAAGCCAGTTTCAAGGAGAAGCAAAATGGTGATGCTCGCCAGGAGGAAGGAGATCTCGCCTTCGCGGACAGTGACTCTGACCTGGGGTCTATTTCTTCTGTCGAAGACCAGGTCTTGGAGAGCGATGAAGACGAAGACGACGGTGAAGAGGACGAAGAGGACGAAGACGATGGAACCGTTAGATGGAAGGAGAATATGACAGCTAACGCCCAAGCTCTCCTTGCCAACCGACCCAAGTACCGCACTGTTGACTTATCACGCATGATGTACGATGAGACCATCTCACCTACTGAGGTAATTAAGAGATGGACAGGCAAAGGAGAGGATGCCGAAGACTCTGGCGCCGACGACGATGAGGACGAACTGTTCCGCAAGGCCGATACTAAAAAGGAAGACCAAGCTGACTACCGTGCCGTTCCCGAGTATGATTACGAAAAGTTGGAGCAGAAATGGCAAGACAGCGAGATGATCGAGTCCTTACGAAAGCGGTTTGTGACCGCCAAATTGAGTGGAGGCAATATCGATGATGACGAGGAAGGAGACGACGAGGACGACTACGAGGACGATGACGGAGATGGCTTCGAAGATTTGGAGACCGGCGAAGTGTTCAACGGCCTTTCGGATGATGAAGGGGACGGCGAAGGGGAAAACGATGAGGGCCCCGCTGACCTTGAGGCTGAGCGAGAACGTAATGCGAAGAAGAAGGAGGAGTTGAGATTACGCTTCGAGGAAGAAGACCGCGAAGGCTTTGCCAACTCGAAAGATAATGCTCGGCAAGGGGGAGGAGGGGACGTTGAACACGAATTTGGAGAGGACGAGTGGTACGACCTGCAAAAGGCGAAGATGCAGAAACAGCTCGATATCAACAAGGCCGAGTTCGATAACCTTGATGCCGCCTCGAGAGCCCGAGCCGAGGGTTTCAAAGCAGGCACATACGCTCGTATCGTCTTGGAGAAGGTCCCTTGCGAGTTCGCCACCAAATTCAACCCTCGCTTCCCTGTCATCGTCGGTGGACTGTCCCCTACCGAGGACCGATTCGGCTACGTCCAGGTCCGGATCAAGAGACATCGTTGGCACAAGAAAATCTTGAAGAGCAACGATCCGTTGATTTTCTCACTTGGATGGCGTCGTTTCCAGACCATCCCAATGTACAGCACATCGGACAGTCGAACACGAAACCGCATGCTCAAGTATACCCCAGAGCACATGCACTGCTTTGGAACTTTCTACGGACCCCTGGTCGCCCCCAATACCGGTTTCTGTTGTGTACAGTCTCTGTCGAATAAGGCGCCCGGTTTCCGAATCGCTGCCACTGGTGTGGTACAGAACGTTGACGAGCATACTGAGATCGTGAAGAAGCTCAAATTGACCGGTGTCGCTTACAAGATCTTCAAGAACACCGCTTTCATCAAGGACATGTTCAACTCTTCGCTTGAGATTGCCAAGTTCGAGGGTGCCTCCATTCGAACAGTGTCTGGCATCCGCGGTCAGATCAAGCGAGCCTTGAGTAAGCCCGAGGGATGTTTCCGTGCTACGTTCGAGGACAAGATCCTGATGAGTGATATTGTCTTCCTCCGCGCGTGGTACCCGATCAAGCCCCACCGGTTCTACAACCCTGTCACGAACTTGCTTGATTTGAACGAGGAAGCCACCGGCGATGATGGATGGAGCCGGATGCGTCTTACCGGAGAAGTTCGTCGGGACAAGGGCATCCCCACCCCTCTCCAGAAGAACTCGGCCTACCAGCCCATTGAACGGCCCACCCGGCACTTCAACCCGCTCCGCGTACCTCGCCAGCTGGCTGCGGAACTGCCGTTCAAGTCGCAGATCACCAAGATGCGGTCCCACAAGGATCAGACCTACATGCAGAAGCGTGCAGTTGTCCTGGGCGGCGAGGAGAAGAAGGCCCGGGATCTCATGCAGAAGCTCACCACGATGCGCAACGAGAAGCAAGCCAAGCGTGCTGCGAAGCAAGAGGAACGGAGGAAGGTCTACCGAGCCAAGGTGGCCGAGGGCCTGGAGAAGAAGGCGGCGCGTGAGCGGAGAGAACGCGATGACTATTGGCGTCGCGAAGGAAAGAAACGCAAGAATACCGATGAAGAGGGAGGCGGCGGCAGAGGGAAGAAGCGTCGTTGATCTTGTATATCTACTTGTTTCTTGGTTTGTGTAAAAAGCATCGAAGATCGGATGCGCTTAGCATGTAGTAGACTGAGTATATACCCATGAACAAAATGGAGGTTTCACGTATGCAAGCACAGCATTTCTCTACTTTCCTTAACAATGCAGGGGTATGCATAGGAGGGTGTTGTTTGGACAGTCGCTGAATGAAGTAAACCACGTGGGAAGGGTCAGAGAGCCCCTCGGGGTTGAGCTTGTCCGTGCAATTCCCGAAGCAGGACGATCCTGTCTTCTGAATGGAGGAGTCAATTTATGGCACCGCCGCGCTCATCTTTGTGGGGTAGGTATTGTGTGGGGAACCTGGTCGGGCCGCCGTTTTTCAAAAGCGATGAAGCGCCGAATTATCGGATGAGTTGGGTCGTCCCCTCTGTAGTAGTGGTTGTGCAGCGCGGGGGGTTGGGGTGGTTGGTATCTGGATGCTGACGGATGGGGTTTAGACGGCATATACGACGATTTTGATCTGTTGTGCCATTGCGGTGGTCATGCCGGTGATTTTGTATGTTTATCTGGCGATGGAGAATCGGCGACGGGATCGCGAGCAGGGGGTTCGTGTTGAGGCGGAGGAGACTCGTGTGGTGCATTTGGAGACTGATGAGGGTTTGGACGAGACTGACGAAACGGACGTGCAGAACCGGGGTTTTCGCTATGTTCTGTGAGTGGGTTCTTTTGGTGACTCGTCTGCGTCGGTTTATCTCGGTAGCCGGTACGATTGGATTCTTGAGATCTGTATCTATACTTTCTAGACGTTTGTGTAGATGGGAAGTCTCATGGATAGATTTTTCGACATCAGCTGATAGGTTGTTATAATTCGACCGTGGCTGGTGATGACCTTATCGGACTAAAGGAAAGGAGCATTCATCTGCCTCGAAATCATAATCATTGCCACCAATTAGATGGCCATGGATCAGACCGAGTAGGTCTAAAGGGTGTACGTTTGCCTTTTGACGTACTGATAGAACGGAGATGGTAGGTACCTAAGTCTCGAGGAAACCAATGTCGTCCAATCATGTAACTAGAATACTACAACGAAACGTATGGATCTGGAGAGGGACACGAGAAGAGAGGCGCTGCGTGCCACCGGAGAGGACGGGAATCTCCTGGTGGCTGATTCGAATCCGGCAGGATTCCGGCCCCGGCGCCAATCAGGACAACGGGTCGGTTAATTGGACTCGACCGGCCTCTGATCGGGAACTGGAATCCGACGGCTGGTTAGCCGATCTGCGGGGTCGATCATTTGCAATTCGGTGGTTGGATAGTCGAGAGAGTGCGGAGAGTGCGGACCTGGAGATTCGTGGGAAGGGAGTCTGGGGAGGGGATCAGAGTATTTCGCATAAAGATGAAAGACTCGATAGTTTCTTCTATGAGCTACGCATTCGACAGTTATTCATTTGTGAGTGTCAGGTAGTGAATGCAGTCAAGAGTAGAATACCAGTCAACAGGGGTTACGCTCAGCCCTTGGCGGTGCTTGGTGAATGCTTAGCTCCTGAGGCTAAATCCGGCCGGGGTCTCTCCGAGCAGCACCGATCCCACCAACCAGCTGCCTACGCTGCCCGTTGTCTGGGGCCCCGCATCCCCAAATACGACCTAAGGACCTACTCCGGAGTACCGAAGGGACTACGGACTACGACTCACTGGGGAGGATCCACCCACCTCTCTGGCCCTCGAGGCCCAATGGGGAAATGTATCGCCGCCAACCGCCTGCATTCACTGTCGTCGGGGCCTTGATTGGATTCCCCCGGTCGAGATCAAGCTTTCCCCCGCGGACCAAAAGGAAAAAGAGGAAAAGCCCCCGGCCGAGGGCTGGACGTTTAAAACCTCCCGGGTTCCCCCCGACTCTCCCTGCGGGAATTTCCAGCCTGTCTTTCCCAGTCCATCTCCAGTGACACGGCCAATCTCACAATGGAACAGAAGAGAACCTCCACCGAGAGTCTTGACCGACACCATGAATCGCCGCCCAGTGAAAAGGCCGCCGTGGAACAGGATGAGGTCCTCGCCAACCCAGATCTCCTGCACAGTGCCTTTGATGGCGAGAACCGGGAGCATGACATGGGCGTGTGGGAGGCCGCGAAGAAGTATCCCTGGGCGTGTTTCTGGGCCTTTGTCATGTGCTTTACCATTGTATGTCGCCATCATCCCGGGTTGCAATTCGGTGCTGAGTTTACTGACCATTGCCGTAGGTCATGGAGTCGTTCGACATGTTCTTGAATACCAACTTCGTCGCAATTGACCGATTCCAACGGGTGTACGGTGTCCAGACCGGCGAGGATACCTGGGCTATTCCGACCCGGTGGCAGAGTGCGCTCTTTCAGGCGGGACAATGTGGTGCTTTCGTCGGAGTTTACGTGGCTGGTCCCATCACCAACCGGTTGGGATACCGCTGGACGACCATTGTCGGTCTAATCCTGATGAACGCCACGATTTTCATTTCCTTTTTTGTGAGTCGGTCGTGGTACGGGCAGCCTCCATCGGCGTCGCTGACCTGTTCTGTCTAGGCAAACTCACTCACCCTGCTGGTCGTCGGTCAAGCCCTGGAAGGCGTCCCATGGGGCTTCTTCATTGCCAACTCCCCCGCCTACGCTAGTGAGATCGCGCCCCTGCCGTTGCGTGCCGCCTGTACCGCAACCCTACAGATGAGTTGGTCGATCGGTTCCATCATCGTCGCGGGAGCCACCTATGCCTACAATGGACTGGATAACGAGTGGGCATGGCGCGTGCCGATTGCACTGCAGTGGATCTTCCCTGTGAGTCCCGTCCCTTACCACCAACCCTCAATGAACCGTCTCTGACCGTGATAGACCCCTCTGATGATCCTGATCTTCCTTTCCCCCGAATCCCCGTGGTGGCTGATTCGTCGCGGCCGTATAGACGAAGCCCTCCGCTCCATCCGGCGCCTCGGCGCAAAGACCGAAGAAGAGGCCCAACAGAGCCTCGCCATGATCGAGCGGACCGTCAAGATCGAAGAGCAGACCGGTGGTTCACCGACCCTGCTCGACCTCTTCAAGGGCACCGACCTCCGTCGAACCATCATTACTTGTCTGGTTTACGCGTCGCAGAACTTTGCTGGCAACCTGATAGCCAACCAGGCCACCTACTTCTTCGAGCGTAAGTGACCCCT
This sequence comes from Aspergillus olivimuriae, assembly GCA_003719415.1. Classification (NCBI taxonomy): domain Eukaryota; kingdom Fungi; phylum Ascomycota; class Eurotiomycetes; order Eurotiales; family Aspergillaceae; genus Aspergillus; species Aspergillus olivimuriae. The sequence continues at coordinate 42,345 of RHLO01000015.1, forward strand.
TTCACCAAGACAAACCCACTCTCCCTCCCCATAATGGATCAAAACCAACACCCCTCCAGAAGCCGGCATCGCATCCAACAAGGCCTTCCAACTCAACCTCATCACCACCTGTCTCCAATTCGTCGCCAACATCCTCTCCTGGGGTCTCACCTCCTGGTTCCGCCGCCGCACCGTCTTCCTCTACGGCACCGCCGCCAACATCATCTTCCTCTTCACCCTGGGTATCTGCGCCTCCGTGCCCCAGAACAGCAAGACGAATTACGCCCAGGCCTGTCTCGGCGTGATCATCTCGTTCGTCTACGCCGGCGCCCAGGGCCCCATCTCGTACACCATCATCGCGGAAACGTCTTCCGTGCGGCTGCGCGCGCTGAGCACCGCCGTCGGCCGGTCCGCCTACTACATCACGGAGATTCCGATGATCTATCTCGCGTCGCAGATGCTCAACACGACCGGCTGGAATCTGGCGGGCAAGTGTGGGTATGTGTGGGGGTGTACGGCGCTGGTGGTCTGGGTGTCGGCGTACTTCTTCTTGCCCGAGTTGAAGCATCGGTCGTATCGGGAGGCGGATATCTTGTTTAACCGGAAGGTTGCGGCTCGGAAGTTTAAGAAGACGGTGATTGGGGTGGAGGAGAATGAGTAGGGTCTTGAGATGGCGCGAGGTGTCGTTTTTTGTATATTTCTAGTTTGTTGTGTGAGACAGCGAGGAGGAAGCGTAGGGCCATTTCAGGTCACCTCCAGTTATCGCAATTGGAAACGTCCTCTCTGCCTACCCGACTTCAGAATATCAAGTCATCCTCCCTGGTAAGGCCTCTCTATCCGCGGGGTCCAGTTCGAAGACATCTTCGTCGGCAAGCGATGCCACTCACTTTCGTTCATTATGCCTCCAGCCACAATACTCGGCCTCGGCCTCGGTCAAAAAAGAGCTTCGACAGGGGATGTATAGTGAAGACTGCTTGAGATTGAAGACTTCGACGCCTGTGAAGAAACCCCATCAGGTCGATCCGAAATGTCCCACGGTGGCTGGTTCCAGATCGGAGATCCCAGTCAAGAACCTGGGATGGACTCGACGAAGCTCATCTCGACGGGGGGCTTAAATGCCGTGTTCGTGGCGGTTGGATATCGATTGAATCTGTTTGGCTTCCTGGCTAGTCACGCTCCGCGGGAGGAAAGCAACGGAGAAGAAGTCGGGAACCACGGTCTATGGGATCAACGACGGGCTATGGAATGGGTCTCGGAGCACAATGCAGCCTTCAGTGGCCAATCCACGAAATATTACTCTGGCAGGGAGGAGCGCTGGTGCATGTTCAGTCCAGGCTCAGGCATTGTATGACTTGCGCCGGAGAGGTCCTTCGAAGGATCTCTTTCGTCGACTGGTCATGTATTCCAATGCTATCCCGGTTCAGCCCAAGTTTCCTGAGGAATGCCAGCCACACTTCGATGAACTATGTCAACATTTTGGTGTGGCGACTGATTGCAGTAGACCGGAGAAGTTGAGAAGCCTTTGCCAGGTGTCTGCTGAGGATCTAACGGATGCGATCATGAAGCTGAATCACCATGGCTTCCGTCCGCTTACCGAGGGCATCTTTATTCATCCGGGAATGTTTGCATATTTCCGGGATGGCTCATTCGCCGCCCAATTCAAACAAAGTGCTCTGCGTTTGTATATCGGCGAAGTTCTCAATGTAGAGACATTGTATGCAGTTACCAACGGGCCAGATCCAAATCTCGACTCGTTGCGGCGACAGCTATCGAATTACTATCCACCATCGACAACCGCTCGCCTGCTTCAGCATTATTCTCTTCCTATCTCGAGCACCAAAGAGGATTGGGACGCGACTTTTGACCATATCGTTTCCGATGGCCAAGTTAGGGCTCCTTGCCGCTTCCTTGTTGACAACCTCCTTTCGCATGGTTTTCAAGTTCAAGACGTGTGGCGCTATTGCGTAGCAGATCGTCTGTCTTCCATCACCGAGGAGTAACCCCCGCGTCGATGGGGGTAAGTCATGCGATGGACAAGACTTTCTGGAAGTAAGCTTTATACCAGCTCGTGCATTAGATCTCATAGGGACCAACTGACAACGCTCTCAGCTATTCGATCATGCATGGCCCAACTCCAAGCGAAGGACGGCTCATGGACGAGTGGATCCGAGACTTGGCAGCGTTCGTGCGAGAGGGTAGGAAACACTTGTACGGCACCAAGTTAGAGGAAGAATACAAGGTTCTTTCCCCACAGGGTACGATTCAGATCCAGCACGATATGTGGTGGGGGAGCTGTTGGTCTTTGTGGAGATATCTGCGGGCTAGTGGACTCGGTCATTTGGTGGTTGGAAGTGACTGGCGATTTTTCCGGCGTCTTATCTCAGTATAGTTTTGTTTTTATATTCTTATATTC
>RHLO01000150.1:0-31390 GCA_003719415.1 Aspergillus olivimuriae
TCCCCGCCGCCCGGGGCACGCCCTCCTCGCAAACCGCCGTCCCGTCGTCCGCCCACCCGCTCGAAGCCCGTCTGATCGCCTGGCGCCAGACCCAGGATGCGCTGAAGATGGAGTCGCTGCGTCGGGCGTACGGTATCGCCGAGCCCGTCCGTCGCGGCATGGAGCTGAAGATCGTCCGTGATGGCACGTTCCGGCCTGCCGTGCTCGGTGGGGTCAAGGGTGGTAACGTGCATGAGGATATTTTGGTGCTGGGTGGGAGAGATGCGGAGGTTGGGTGGGAGGATATCTTCCAGGGTAGGTTTGATCTTTATTCTCTTCTTGTTTTCGGTTTCGTCTCCTCTCCGCTACCCCCTCCCTCCCTTGGCTTGCTGGGTTGTTAGCTGTGGGCTGTGTTGTTTGTGATGTGCTTGCTGTTTCTGGAGGGAGGAGTGCAATGCTAACGAGAGTGATTTGCTAGGTGACGAGTTCAGAGAGCCTCCGGCCTTCCATGATGAGATGGAGAAGCGGTTGCGTATGGATTAGGCTGCTTAGTTCTTTCTTTTCTTTGTGCTATCGTGTCCTGTTTCGGTTTGATCAATCTGCTCGGTTTCAATTCTGCTTTTCATACGGGTCGTCATGAATCATCATCTCTGTTCTCTTTTTTCCTATGGATGGATGCAGTACAAGTACGGGTCGAGTTCTTCTCTAGATTGAGACCGGTTCCATTTTGTAATGGGGGCACACCTCAATAGACAATATACGGTATTGCTTGGGAATGGATCCACACTCTGCCCTATGTATTCAATGGCAAGGTGGTGCCTGTGTGTAACCTAAAGCGGATGCCATGAACAACCTTCAAACTAGATACAGTGCAGACACGAGATACGCAAGAGCCATTTACCAAAAAGGTATACATCACACGGCTAAATCAACAACACATACGTTTATGTAGATACACCGCAAACTCTCCAATGAACAACAGCAATTTCCAGGTAAATAGGGTATATGAAACTGGGCGGAGATATGAACGGAAGTGACTCGAGAGCAATGCAAACGCACACCACAGGACCAAACACGCAGGGAGGAATCAACCGAAGTAGAGGGGGAAAAAACATAAGCACAATGCCTCGATGCTCAAAAACACAGCAACAAGGTTCCAAAACGCCATCCCCAGGGTTCGATTGACAAATGGCCAGCCAGATATCCTGCATCGAGGCCATGGCGCAGCGTAGCGGCCGATTTCCAGGGCCACAGCTGGGCCGGGGAAGTGGGGAAAAGGGAGATTGGGATCAATTCAAACAGCCAAGTGACAGTGATATAAACACATGGGGTCCCGGGGGATCCATGACGGGAAGCACCCGGAACAGCCCCACTGCGATCGCAGCGTGGAACGGACAGTTCACCCGCCTGAACACGGAGGTGACCTGATGGACAGGTCATACGAAGCTGACGTATAATCCATCTTTCGTCTTCGTAATATACAGATAGTTGTATGACCCACATCCGGTTGGCGTTCATTGAATGACACAGCGACACCCCGGACTGCGGTCACTGGACTCCCGTTCTCGGGCGTACTGCGTCTTGGAGCCTTTGGCGTCTTCTTCATCGATCAGTTCCTGCGGCTTGACGGTCATATGTACCACGTTGGGGGCATCTCGGTTGAACTTGGAGTCTGGATGGTGCGAGTTAGGCCGCGACTACACCAAATGCCAACGCCACCGGTGGACTTACCAGAGAGAGGCGCCTTGTCATCTAGCAACTTGCCAAAAGAGATCAATCGAATGGAGCTGGGCGATGTCGGCCGCGCTTCCCAGTCTATCCCGACACCGAGGTTAGTGGGATCGGATGCGCATTCCAGGAGTTGTGGCGGAACCTACCTTGTCGCCACTCCCGCCAGATCAATTCCTTCAGGGTATACACGCTCATCGCAAAGGGGTCGTAGTTTTCGACATTGACCGAACGTTTCCGAAGATACTTCCCGTCGATCTTGAACGGGTGCCGCGAGCCCGTGATCAGGAGCAAGGTGATCACCAGCGAGGGCCCCGAATCTTCTTCCGCCTCCTTTACTGACGTATCCGACTGCGACGACGGCTGCGGGGCGAGCGCCTCAGCTTTGAAGTCGCCAGTGTCATCGGACGCCGGATTTGTTGTTGCGTGAGCATTCATGCCATCGGCTTTGGTGTCGACGGGGGAGGCCGTCGTGTCCACACTGGGTGGAGGCTGCATGTCTGTCGGGGTCGCAACCGTGCTCCCGAGCCCCGACTGATCGGGCTGCGTGGAAGGGTTTGCCGGCTCGACGGAATCCGGAGAGACACCAGCAGCGGCAACGATGGTTGAAGGCTGGGGTTCGGTCTCTTGGGGAGAGGCGGCGGCGGTGGTGGCGGTCGATACGTCGTCCTTGGTAGTCAGCAGTCCCGGAGCACTCGACTGAGCGTGATCGTTGGAGGCCATGTCCACACGGGGCGGGACTCGGGGAGCGATCCCCGATGGACGATATAAGCGATTGATGGACTGACGGAGACGAGACCCCGGTCGATCAGGTTACCGAGAGAGGGGAAGGCAGGCGAGAGGATCGGGGGGCGAGAGGGCCTCCGATAGGGGCCAGGAAGGCGACGGGAGAGGCGGCGGCGGAGGATTGGGTCGGAAAGAGGATGGTAGAGTGCAATTCACCGGGGGGGAGGCGAAATGACGATGTAACGAGAGGGAAGAGGGATGGCGAGGTGAGCGATGGCTTGCGCAGGGAGATGACGAGAGAGCGATCCGCGGCTAAAGAGAGACGGAATGGAATGGACCCAAACCGGCTTCAATCCCAGGACGGTGAGGTTCCCACCATGGAGGGAGCAACAAGAGGTAGGGAAAATGGCCGAATTTGGGGAAACCCCTCCAGCACGAGACGAACGGAGAATGAGAGGGAGAGCAACACCGAGGACGCGAGCGAGAGCAAGAGTCAGGGAGAAGTGGTCTCGGGCTGGGGAACCGGCGGACCTTTGGTTGGGTCGCGGCAGGCAACTGGCGAGTCTCCCAGCCGGGATCTCGCTATCTCGTTTCAAACTACAGCGTCCAGCAGTGACATGTTGGAGGTTCTCCCACACATTCCCTCGCATGCATGATGGATGGATATGCAGTCTGGTGATGATGGGGGGTCTCGTGCATGCAGAGAGACTGCAGTGACGGGAGGGCTCTGTCGGGGTAATCGACGGGCTTACTACAGTAGTATGCATCAATGGCTACGATTGACAGGGTGATGTTGGATTGGCTCGATAAATCCATCCTCAATATTGCCCAATCCTCTATCTCTCTACTCTGGAGTACCTTATGTGCTACATTTTTGACTCGTCCAGATGGGGATGTTCCGGATGGACATGACTGCATGGAGAGTACGGGGATATCAGACGCCCTCCCTTCTGTCCATCTGCAGACCACCTCCAGCATGGTTCTCCTTTCAGGGGCAAGGATCCACGAATTTATGACCAGGAAAGTCTTCATCATGACGTGAACCCATTGATCATGCATGGATCGCCTGTGGGATGGGTGAAACCACCCTGAATATATATGTCATTCTTCCTCAACAAGATCTCCAAGACCACATTCCAGAAAACCGGATGATTTGCATCAAACAATAGTACAGTCCTGTAGACCCTCCCCACCTGCGTCGACCAGTCTGGCAGCGTCTGGCGGGGGATGGGGCAGCGGAAGTGTCGAGGTACCTGATGGTACCGGTGTTCACTAGGGATGCTCGCCCAGACGGAAGTACATGAAAGGTACTGCACGGGATGTCCCAAAGGGGCGAAGTCTGGGGAAGGCCATCGTCGCTTATCGTCTCTCCACCCGCATCTCCCAGCATGCGACATACCACTGAAAGACACTCTCTCCACCCAGGGAGGGATTCCCGTGGAAAATAAAAAAATAAAAAAATAAAAAAATAATCCAATCCTCGGCACGTTCTTCCTCCGTTGCTCATCCAGTCAACCGCCATCGGCCCCGAGGATGCAAACTAACCGTCTAGTATGCTCCCACGGGATGGGCCACCAAACACCATACTCCATCCAGACATCCCGGACCTCATGTCTTCCATCTAGACTCAACAATCGCCTCGTATCGGCTGGTCCCTGCCTCCCCGTCCTTCCCCGCTTTTGCTCCCATTCCCAAACGTCCGTGCAAGCCGGCCCAAATCATCCATCGGTCACTTCCCCTCATTCCAGCTCGGACGAATCGTCTGCCCATCATCACCTGACGGAGCCCCAGTGGCGGCGACGGACCCAAAGAAAAATTAGGGGCCGCGTTGGCAGGTCTAGCATCAGTCGATGCTATATAGGAGATGTCGTCCTCGCGGGGACATCGCCCCTATCGCCACAGATTGCCCAGTTCATCGGCTGCCGCACCCTCGGCTTCGTGACATCACGAGAACGGGCAGACTGCGCACATTGTCCCACATCGCATCCAAAACTCTAATGCCAACAAACGACCCAAACTCTCCATTCACGCGGATTCGACAAGTTCGCGCATTCTCACTCGTCCACCGCGTCGACCGGTCCGCCGCCCATGGTCTGCGCCTCGATCGCCGCAACGTCCACGGTTCCTCCATAGTCCAAACCACTGGCGCGGTGTCAAGTGGACGATGGCAGGACTTGTCATGCACGCGCGTTGCACGATCCATGGACTCTAATCCAGATTGCTTCTGATGTAATCTGGTTCTCAGCAACAAGGCCTAGACGAGGTCATATGCCTCCACAGCATACCAAAAATAAAACGGAACGATGCCAGGAGGCACGGGAGCCACCCCTTCGTGTCTGGCCACTATTTACTCCCGATGGCATCCCGAGACGCTGACGCGCCTCGATGATTTTCTTCGGAATCGGCTACAGCGAGCTACCCTACACATGGCCCGACGACGTGGGAGAACGGATCCTCCGGACGAACCCGCCCTGGATATCAACCTGGCCGAGCCGGCCGTGTTTATTCCCACCTATACCCACAACCCGGCCGTGCTCCGGGGCACGTGCACTTTGGAGCTGAAAGAATCCTACGTCGTCAAGGAGGTGACGGTGAATTTCCGGGGGGTGTCGCATGTCCTATGGCCGCATGGTAAGACTTCCAACGCGAACTGCGCAGCGCATGAATGGACACTGACCAGAACCCAATTCAGGTTTTCGCGAGAAACGGACCATCACCAATTGTAAGTTCACGGTGTTTGATCCCGAGAAAGCTGCTGCCATAGAGACCCGATGCGTCGGTTGTGGCTCCAGTGACGCGGAGAATTCTTCCGCAAGGGGCGCTGCCTCATCCCAAAAGCGATGCAAGCTCTGGTCTGCCCTGATAGACCGGACGAAGCGGGGCCGGGAGTCTGAACCCCGGCTTCTGCCTCCTGGCACCTACACGTACGAATTTGAAATGATACTGCCTTCCCATCTGCCTGAAACCATCAATGTCCGACGAAGCCACGTGAATTATAACATCCGCGCGTGTGTTGGCACTTCCGGCATCTGGAATCGCAAGATTGTCCGAGACAAGCAGATCACAGCGGTCCACTGTCCGGCCGAGAACTTTGTTGACGATGCAGAACCAGTCTACATCACGCGGACCTGGCGAAAACTGCTTCGCTGCGAGATCATCATCTCCAGAAGAGGCGCAGCTCTTGGTCGCCACCTACCTCTTACCATATCATTCTCCGAACTCGCAACAGCGAAGGTCCGGGGAGTCCAGATCTATTTGCTGGAGAATGTGCAATATCTCGGAAGAAGCGGAACCGTCTCCTGTCTCGGCCCATACAAGAGAGTTCGCATCTACGAGGCGATGGATGACTTGATGCCCTCGGTGTCTCGGCGCAGCTCTGCAGACGACAGTCACCCATCTGATGAGGAGAAAGAAGATTTTACCGCGAAAGATAACAAAGACCCCGCGAGAGCGAACAAACCCACCGGCATGGAGGGCACAACGCTGGAGATCGACCTGCCACTTCCTGTCTGTCAGGTTCATTCCACCGAACCTGCCGGGATGCAAAACAAAACCATGCATTTTGACACCCGATATAAGAATGTGAACGTGCACCACTGGTTTGAGGTAGGCGGCCGAAAGTCCGTGGATCAAGAGGATCTGCTAACTCTGCTTAGTTTGTATTTTTCGCATCGAAGGATGGCTCGCTCGACACCCCTCCAGTCCAGAAGTCGACCAAAGCACCATTCCTTTTACGATCCTGTTTTGCTCACCAGGCCAATGCGTCGCTCCCCGCATATACCCAGAACCACAACGGAAAACAATCCTGCACTGACTGCATCATCGAGTATACCGAATGAACTTTCACGCGCTCTGTGTTATGATATCCCATTCTCGCATGACCTTTTTCTGGCCGGCTGGACTTACACTTCATCTCATCTCCTTGGCGTTTTTTTTTACTTTGTGGCAGGCGTGTGGCAACGGAATGAATATATGACCCATAACTTAAATACTCAGCAATTGAAGTCTGTTCTCTGACGGTCGAACCATTGTCGGTTTTCATTGAACCCCACATCACATCATACGGCTCGAAACCTACCTGACCTACCTGATCTACCTAACCTACCTTACCGACCAGTATCCTGCAGGAACCGCCACATCATTGCTGTATCATACCCAAATGAACAACCCGTGGCGCTCGCTACGGTCGCCCTCTCGCATGACAGCCAATCTCTCGACTGTGATGTCAGGCCGGTTGAGACGTGGTGGGGCGACCCAGTCCCGCGGGTGTGCATGACCGACAAACTGGAATTAAGCTCAGCCTGCCGCCTCCACCGTCCACGAACGACCCTGACTACCGAAGGTAGACGCTGTGTCACGCCATGCAGCCCGAGCCATACTCCGGAGTATACATTCCACACTCAAACTATCGCGCCCTTGGGACCCAATCAGCACATGCACGTATGCATCCTCTAGCATCCCTATCACCATAGTTCCTCCCATGTCTGCGGGAGTGCGAGGCAAGCGTTGGTCCCTCTCAGTGTCGAATATTGCAATCATCACTAGCTTTTACACTGCTTTCCAGACATGACTGTGAGTTGTACGGTTGTACCCCATTATGGAGTAGATCCGTTCCACCCCGCTCGTGATACATGTAGAGGGTGTCATGTTGGGGTTCGTTCACATTGTACCTGTTGTATGCAGCGTGGAATGCCTGTTCTGTTTCATCCTGCCTATATAGTGGTTTTACCCTGAAACCGCGGGACGGGGCCTCGAGGAGATTGATCTCACTCTCGCAAAAGGCTATTTTGAGAACAAGACAATTGCGTATGGGTTGGTCGATCCGAATGAGCGGCACGCGGATAAGCCGTCGACCAGGGAAGATGACTTTGGTCGTTCGGAGGGCTAGGCCTCGTTTGGGCTTGTTGGGCGTGTATAAAGGTGGTGTTTCTGGACTAGAGCCACTAGGTGGTGTTCTGGATATACATACCTTACCCTTAATCATCGGGTCAACTGCATTAAAAGTACCACACATCTATGCGCTCAAGATCTGCTTTACTGAAATGAACTGATGTCAAACAATCAAACGTTTGTTGTATTTGTACCCCGCTACTGGATGCTAAAGACATCGTATTCTCATAGAAGTTCATATTAGAGTTCGTAGGTGCTTTCGGTCCCCATGAAATCCACCACACACGCCACACAGATCGAGAGCTTCTATACCCAACCAGCGTACTGGTCCAGCAATTCATTTCGCACTCCCTCCGAGCCATGTCGCACACCAAGGAGCCTGACCTGCCCGATCTTGCCGCCAAAGTCATCCTCGACCTTGCTCTCCCAGTTTTCGAACAGTTTGTTCATCCGCTCAATCACCGCGGCGTCATCCTCAATAAGCACGGCAATCGCATCATACCCGCCAGCGCCTGGGACGACACCACCGACCACACCGTCCAGCTCCGACACAGCATCCAGCAGCTCCGTTTGCACGCGGGGCTCGATGGGCACGCCGGTTTTCTGGGTCATGCTGCGGATGTGGTTGCGCGAGCGCTGGATCAGCTTACGGACGTCGCCAAAACCATTCTCCGCCACGCGGTTGGGGTTCTGCGCGAGTTGTCTCAATTCAAGACACAATCGCTCGTTGTTGGATTGGAGCGCCGCCCAGAGTAGATCAGCTTCCTGACGATTCTCCTTCCGCCATTCGAGCACCTTCTTGACCATCGATGGGGTCTGCGAGCCGCACTCGACATCGCAGAGCACCATTTGCATGCCGCGGGGAAGCTGCATACCGAAATCGAGGCACTCGGTATCCCAGGGATGATTTGGATCGACGTCCTCTACGATGGCGAACAATCGCTCTTCGAATCCAGGGGATCCCGCATCGCCGATAGATTCCAAAATACTGGGGGTGAACCGCCGGTAGAGGCAGGATCCATAGATAGCAGAGGCGACGTCGAAACCAGATCCAACTTTGCCTTGTGCGGCGCAGTGAGCGGCTTGCGCAAGATTGTGGAGCTTATCGCGGGCGGCTCCGAGGTCATCGGGTTGTAAGGTACGGTGGATGACGAGGGCCGATACGAGGGAAGTCACCAATGCGGCAGAAGAGCCAAGCCCCGTCTTGTGTGCCTCGTGAAGCGGGACACCGAAGTTCACGAACTTTCCCGAGTCGGAGCTTTTGGAGAACGCAGTTTCCGAGTAGTAATCATTATCGGCAAGAATTGTCACGGAGAGCGAACCAAAGTCTTTGGAGTCGGCGACGTAGCTAATGTAGGTCAAGGCGTAGTTGAGGGATGTCTCAACGAACGGGTTGCGTTTACTGGTGCTGGTTTAGTCACAGATCAAGGCAGAGAGATGTAGCATCTGTGTGGTCTTACCCGTCGTTCTTCTGGTTGACCTTGATTCCACCTTTCTGGTCGCAACGCTGGATGTCGTACTCCCACACGGCGTCCACAAATTGTGGTGACCGGACCACAATCGTGTCTTTTTCAGCTGCTGCCCCTCCATTCTCGGCTGTCTCCGCAGGGACATCAGCTGCAGCCTTCCCCGACCCGGAGGAGGGATTTCGCCGATGACCTCGCTGGAGTTGCTGGACAATGATGTGGATTCTGGAATCAAGCGCAAACACACTGCCCGTATAATTGCGGTCGAGCAAGAGGTACCCTCCGGTAAGGAGCACCTTGCCCGGAGCGGACAACGCGGTTGTCGTTTGAGAAACCATTTAGGCGGTAGATCCGATCTAAAGAATTCTAGTCTATAGGCGTTTTGTTTCAGTTCAGATCTCGGAGTAATGCCTGAGAGCAGGAAGCCAAATGTCAGCGACGCAGATGAGGGGCAGAAGTGGCGTGTGGAAGAGATATGCCAGGGATTGAGACGCACAAACCAGCCAATGTGTCAATTTTCACGGTTACGAGGTACATAAAATACAGGGATCACAAGGAGGGGCTTCTTCTCCGGCTTCCTCAGTCTGGGTTGGAATAATTCGAGGGGCGACAATTTCCGGTCGATGGGCCCCGCGGGCGATGGGCTGTGAAGGGGAAACAGAACCCACGATGCTTGGTCGAATGGGGTGCAACACCACAGCCACCGATGCAGAGAGGGCAATTTGGAGCAGCTGAGCAAGATAAGTAACTTTGCAGGAGAAGAGATGCAGTTGACTGTGATCGGAAATGATGGGGAGTGTCGGGTTGTTGTTGCGATTCCCCTTCCAAGCTGTGGCTGAAGCTGACCCGATGTGGCTGGTGATGCGATTACATCAGCCCGATGCGGCTTATCTTATCGGTGGCAAGTGAAGGCCGCCACAACGATTTTCCGCGATAGTGAGCTTTCTCCAGTGTCTTCCAAATCCAACTCGCGACGAGGTAGCCAGCTGCCTCGCACGCTCTCCGCAGACGCGTCCAAATTTATCTCTTATTTCCTGACCTGGGTTCCTGGCGCTTCGATCTTTCTTTCCACTGAGCCTCGCGCTCCCCAACGCCAACCATGGATGACCTCCAGTCCCTGGAGCTCTTTTCGCTCGTTTCGCGAATCACAGGAGAATTGCAGAACCATCTGGGCGTGTCCGACAAAACTTTGGCGGAGTTCGTCATTGATCAGCATCTGAAATGTGGTTCCTTTGCCGATTTCAAAAATACCCTGGAGGAGATGGGCGCAGAATTCCCGCAAAGTTTGATGGAGAGCATCGACCGCTTGGTGCTCACGATGCATCCGAAATACAAGAACAAGAAGGACGACAAATCTGACGAGACAACGGGAAATGACGACATGGATATCTTGGGCGCGCTGGAGAAGAAGGCACGCGTGTTCAAAGGACTGGCTGTTCCGGATAAAGTTCAGCAGTGGGATGATGAAGTGGATGTACCCCGAAATGGCGCGACCGAGGGCGACGCCATGGACGATACCTTTGCGATGCTAGAGGGACTTGCCGGGAAGGCCCGTGAGGAAAAGCCGCCGGCGTCTCGTGAGGAGCGGAGCAGTAAGAGACGAAGCAGGAGTCCCGATTATCATGATGGCAGTGACGCCCGTGGACGCCGGCATCGGGACAAATATCGTTCTCGGTCGAGATCGCATAGTCCTCGTTACCGCAAGCGAGACGATGAAGTTGACGAATTCGGCCGCTCGACGAGAAGCCATGGGCGCGACGAGAAGTACCGCAACGGCCACAGTGACCGACGGAGGCGACGTGACCGGGATGAAGAGGACGACCACTTCCGAAAGCCTCCCCCGGTTGAGCTGGATGACCAACCCATTCTGTATAAGGTCTATGATGGACGTGTCACCGGAGTCAAAGATTTTGGCGCGTTTGTCAATCTGCCGGGCGTCAAAGGCAAGGTTGATGGCCTTGTTCATGTTTCAGCCATGCAGGAGGGTGCCCGCGTGAACCATCCATCTGACTTGGTCTCGCGGGGCCAGCCTGTGAAGGTCAAGGTTGTCAGCATACAAGGTTCGCGCATTGGATTATCGATGAAAGAGGTGGACCAAGCCACTGGGCAGGATCTCATTCCCCAACGGCGTCTTGCCTCAGGAGCCAATATGGAGCGTTTGGATGGAAGCACTGGGAAAGAGCGATATGGCAACTTGAGCTCCGATGTACCGATTATCGAAGAATCGGATGGCAAGCCAATGAAGAATCGCAAGCGCATGACCTCCCCAGAAAGATGGGAAATCAAGCAGCTGATTGCTTCTGGTGCCGTATCGGCGGCCGACTACCCAGATATTGATGAAGAGTACCATGCTACGTTGACAGGTGAAGGCACATTCGAGGAAGAGGAGGATGTTGATATTGAAGTTCGAGATGAAGAGCCTCCTTTCTTGGCCGGACAAACCAAGATGTCTCTTGAACTTTCCCCTATTCGTGTTGTCAAAGCTCCAGATGGCTCCATGAACCGTGCAGCGATGGCTGGTACAAATCTGGCAAAGGACCGACGGGAGCTTCGACAGCAAGAGGCTCAGGATAAGGCCGCCGAGAAGGCCGCCGAGGTCGATCTCAATGCGCAATGGCAAGATCCCATGGTTGCGCCTGAGGACCGGAAGTTCGCTTCGGATCTTCGAAGCGCCCAGCCATCGAAGCCAGATGAGGCCGTGCCGGAATGGAAGCGGGTTACCATGGGCAAGAACCCGTCCTTCGGAAAGCGTACCTCGATGTCGATCAAGCAGCAGCGTGAGAGCTTGCCTGTGTACAAATTCCGCAACCAACTTCTTGATGCTGTCCGTGATAACCAGTTGCTTATTGTGGTCGGTGATACTGGCTCTGGTAAGACCACCCAAGTGACGCAATATCTAGCTGAAGCTGGCTTTGGCAATAATGGAATCATTGGATGTACACAGCCTCGCCGAGTCGCAGCAATGTCAGTGGCAAAGCGTGTAGCTGAAGAAGTTGGATGCCGGCTCGGTGCCGAGGTGGGTTATACGATCCGTTTCGAGGATTGCACCAGCCCCGACACGAAGATCAAGTACATGACGGATGGTATGCTCCAGAGAGAAGTTCTTCTGGACCCTGATCTCAAAAAGTACTCCGTGATCATGTTGGACGAGGCCCACGAAAGAACCATTGCCACAGATGTTCTGTTCGGGTTGTTGAAAAAGACCATCAAGCGGAGGCCTGATCTCAGACTGATCGTAACATCGGCCACCCTTGATGCCGAAAAGTTCTCCGAGTATTTCAACGGCTGTCCCATCTTCTCCATTCCTGGACGAACTTTCCCTGTGGAAATCATGTACTCGAAAGAGCCTGAATCCGATTACCTTGACGCTGCACTCATGACGGTCATGCAGATTCACCTCACTGAGCCACCGGGCGATATTCTGCTTTTCTTGACCGGTCAGGAAGAAATCGACACGTCGTGTGAAATTTTGTATGAGCGCATGAAAGCTCTTGGTTCTACAGTACCGGAATTGGTCATTCTTCCCGTCTACTCTGCTCTTCCCAGTGAAATGCAAAGTCGGATCTTTGAAGCTGCCCCGCCTGGTGGTCGAAAGGTCGTCATTGCGACAAACATTGCCGAGACTTCTATTACCATCGATAACATCTACTATGTCATCGATCCTGGTTTTGTGAAGCAAAATGCCTATGATCCTAAGCTTGGTATGGACTCCCTGGTAGTGACACCCATCTCCCAGGCCCAGGCCAAGCAGCGATCTGGTCGTGCCGGAAGAACGGGACCTGGAAAGTGTTTCCGCCTATATACCGAAGCCGCGTATCAGTCAGAAATGCTGCCCACCACCATTCCAGAAATTCAGCGCCAGAACCTTTCTCACACTATCCTTATGCTAAAAGCCATGGGTATCAACGATCTTCTCCATTTCGACTTCATGGACCCGCCCCCAACCAACACCATGCTTACTGCACTGGAAGAGTTGTACGCCTTGTCTGCACTGGACGATGAAGGTCTCCTAACTCGTCTGGGACGAAAGATGGCCGACTTCCCCATGGAGCCAGCCCTTGCTAAGGTCCTGATTGCATCGGTAGATATGGGGTGCTCGGAGGAAATGTTGAGCATCGTTGCTATGCTGTCCATCCAATCAGTGTTCTACCGACCAAAGGAAAAACAGCAACAGGCAGATCAGAAAAAGTCCAAATTCCATGACCCGCACGGCGATCACCTCACCCTCTTGAATGTGTATAATGGGTGGAAAAATGCCAAGTTCAACAATGCCTGGTGTTTTGAGAACTTCATCCAAGCACGTCAGATTCGCCGCGCACAGGATGTGCGTCAGCAGCTTCTTGGTATCATGGATCGATACCATCACCGGATAGTCTCCTGCGGAAGGAACACGACAAAGGTACGCCAGGCTCTATGCACTGGCTTCTTCAGAAACGCCGCCCGCAAGGATCCCCAGGAGGGCTACAAGACGCTGGTGGAGGGAACCCCTGTGTATATGCATCCTAGTTCCGCATTATTTGGAAAACCCTCAGAGCATGTCATTTACCATACGCTGGTACTTACGACGAAAGAATACATGCACTGCACCACTTCAATTGAGCCGAAATGGCTCGTTGAAGCCGCTCCGACGTTCTTCAAGGTGGCGCCTACGGATCGATTGTCGAAGCGCAAGAAGGCAGAGCGCATTCAACCCTTACACAATCGTTTTGCTGGAGAAGACGACTGGCGTCTATCCGCACAGAGACGACAAGGCAGGGGAGGCGGAGGTGGAACTTGGGGTTGATCTCTTCCTATGCATTTCTGATGAAGTGGATGTATACCTTTTTCTATATCATTTCGAATA
Source organism: Aspergillus olivimuriae (assembly GCA_003719415.1). Classification (NCBI taxonomy): domain Eukaryota; kingdom Fungi; phylum Ascomycota; class Eurotiomycetes; order Eurotiales; family Aspergillaceae; genus Aspergillus; species Aspergillus olivimuriae. The sequence goes on from RHLO01000150.1 coordinate 13,633, forward strand.
CCCGAATTATGTGTCATTATATGGTCCTGCGTTCGTTCACAAAAGTATTAGATGAACAACGAGTTAGATTTTTAGTTGGATTGAACAGTTGTAAACCTCTTCAAATGTAAACGTTCTCAATACACCCAGTATTAGCTGGTGGTGAAAGTGTGCTCATCGTCTCATTTGACTGAAAAATAGGTGAATTTCCTAATTCAGTAAGATATGCTTAGTCAGACATCGCGGCGTGGATGCCGACCACGGACCAATCAGACGGCGCAAAAATTTGATGGAGATGAATTCAATGCTTCATATCCATCCATCTTAAAACTCCTTTGTCCCTCTTCCCGCTGGTCTCAAAGCGGACGCTTATACAACTAGTTGATGATGTCGGACAATCAGTTTCCTCGAAACAAACGGAGGAGGTTGGATCATGGTCAGGACACTGACGCGACCTCCGAGATAACATCACATACGCAATTGCGCGCCGCCCTAACATTTAACCAGAATGTCACGGAATCCAAGCAAGGTAGGCGGACCCGGTATATCCCGTCTTATCTAATTGGATTGATATTTACAATTGTATAAAGGTATCCGTGCTTTCAAGGACTTTCTCTCGTCCATCGGTCAGACTGAGGATGAGGCGGAGAAGGCCAAAAAATTTCGGGTGCTCAAAGCCTACTGCGATTCGCAGATAACCCACGAAGAGGAGCCATCTTGCTTCCCCGACTTGACTCAGACCTGGGGTTTTGCAGATAGCAACAACAACGAGGGTCTCTTGACGCTCGTGCCGTCAGTCTTAGCGATTTTCATCAAGACCATCTCCAGTAACTTAGAATTCCGGGACTTCGGCTTGGCCCTGTGCAAGTTCCTGTTGCGAAAAGAGCAGCTCCGGTTCTTCAACCGTGGTCTTACCGCGCTCAAGTCAAAGGACCACCTCATTTCACCCTGTCTTCGGCTCTTGACGGAGATTGTCAGTTTCGATGGGGGTGCTGTCGCTCGACAGATATTCGCAGCTCGACATATCACCTTCAAGCGGCTGGATGTGTTTCTGACTCCGAACAAGGCCCAGCTCGAGGAGAGCTCAGAAGATGCTCACAAGCCTACCCTGCGCCGTAATGCACAGAAATATGTGCTTGCGAATCTGAAGTTCCAGCAGGTAAATGGAAAGAACGACATCATTGAGCAGCATAAGGTCATTCGCGCTTTTCTTGAGCATGTGAGAAAGGACCCTCGCGACATTGTTTTGGAAATCATCCACGCCATCGACCGGGATATCGTTAAGGACACTTCGCTTCCCCGAGGTGCAAAGACCAAGTTCTTCAGCCGGTACAATATGGAACGACTCGTGACGCTCTACGGCTATGATCGTGAGTCTGAGGAGCCAAATCCTACAAGCGTGTCGATCGCAGCCGAGATTCACAAGATCTTGATGAATGTCTGTACTGATGCGGGACTCGGTGTTTTGCTGCCAGAGAGTGGCTGGTACCCCAATGGAAGTGACCCTGAATCCCTGCCTACCGACGAAGATATCTCGATCGAACTGGGGCTTGATTCCGCAGTATACGTGGACAAGTATCGGGAGTCAGTGCCTGTTCGTAACGGTATCCTATCCTATCTTATTCAGACGCTACGTCCCGATACCGACAGTCTTCAAATTGAACTGCTTGTGGCAATCTTCAAGGCTGCCCCTGAACTGGTTGCGGATTTCTTCACGAAGAAGTCCATGTTTATCTCTGATCCCAAGGCGACACCCTCATGGATGGCCGAATCAGCGCTTCTCTTCTCAACCGTTAGCCTACCTGTTCCCACTAACTGCGGATGGAAGGATAAGCTACCAATCATGCCTCCACCGGTGTCCATCGCCATCGAGAATATCCTGCCGCGTCCACTCACACAGAAGACCCTGACCCGCTGCTTGAACCTTAACACGGAGATCGTCACACTTTTTGCTGTTCGTATCTTGACGATCAGTTTCACCAAACTTCGCAAGGTTTTGCGGATATTCAGTGCCGACCACGGGGTCAGCCAGCCCTTCTGGACACAAGCTGCGGGCAAACTGATCGCAGAGTTTTGTCGTCGGTGTCCGGCTGTGAAGGATGTGATTCTTCTGTACAAAAGGACTGACAAGGATGACCTGCAGCAGCAAGAAGCCGTCGCGGAGCTTCTTTCCTGTTACTACGAAACTGTGCCCGACGCAGCATTCGAAGAAGTATACGATGTGTCGCTCGTTTTGGTTGATATTTTGAAGCGATTGGATGAGAAAAAGCTTGACGAAGAGAATTCGGAGTTGATGCTGAGCCAACTTCAAAGCATTTTGAAAATTGCGCAACAATCGGCGTCTATGCGTTGGTGGCAGCAGCCTGGTAAGTTTTAAAGATTCTCAATTGCATAATGCATTCTAACAGGTTTGGTTTAGCGTCTATGAAGCTTTCTGCGTTTACATCTATCTTGAAAGTTCTGGTGGAAGCACCGTCTCGGGACTCATTGGATGAGATTGATTCACTTCTACGAGCGGTTCTCATGGAGAACTCTGTGCTACAGAGTCCGAAATCCTTTTCTTCGGTCCTCTCAAGCTTCGACACGTCAGACTCCAAGGCTCTCGAACATCAGCTCACATTCTTCGATAACTGTGTATGCCGAATCGCCAAGAAGCCAGTTCATTACCAGGATCTGCTTAGCACTCTTTTCGCGGCAGCATCGAACCCTGTGAGCTCTCTCGTGGCGGGCATCGCAGAGCAATGGCCGTTCGTCGTCAAAGCCGGAGACTCGAGTGCCGAAAGCGCTGTGTGCTCGTGGGCTTCTCGCGTGTTGGGAAAGCTGAAGCTTGCCGGCGAAGATTCCAAGGCTCTGAAGGCCGCTAGGGATAGTTTGGTGGGTGCTACCGAGTCTAAGCCAAGTAAGTCGATGTTGAAGAAGGCTTTCAAGGACGTGGAGGGACCGTCGGATGCGGATGATCAAATGGATATCGATACGACCCCCTCTGCCACGCAAGATCAGAAGACCGAGGCGGTGAATTTGGAGCAGATGTTTGGCGCTCTTCCCGTCGAGAGTGACACTCATAATGAGTTACGCCGGTGGGAGAAAGATGAGGTCGACGCTGCGATTGAACAAGGTCGGATAGCCGAATTGTTCCTGTGCTTGTGCTCCGAGCATGAGGAAATCCGCAAACAGGCGCTTCCGAATATTGGTCGCTTTATGGCCAAGGTTCGAGTAAGTTTACTTGCCCTTCTACGTATGAAGCGACTTGAAAGCAGTCTCTAACAACTACCTATAGGAATCCAAGTACTCAGAATGGAGAACCGTGTATACCCTTACCGGTGAACTACTCGAGACAGTGAAGCAAAGCGGACTGGAGTCACCGGTGCCATGGATCGTGGGAGAATGTGCGGCCAGCTGCCTTGCCGTTCTCGCTAATCCCATGCATAAGCTCTACGGCAAGGTCAACAAGTTCCTCCAGAAGGCACCTACGTGGGAGATCGAGAAGATCCCCTCGTACTGGATCGATAAGATTCTGTTGCACGAACCGGAGCTGGATGATGGCTATTTCGAGGAGATCAGCTGGCTACTGGATCTCCTGATTCGGGGCCTGCGCACGGAAGCTGTATGATCCCCACCCGTCATTTGTCTCATCATTGATACTGACTGTAATCGCTAGGATATGGATATCTACCGTCGGGCCAACGTCTTTGAGCGAGTGCTCTCGTTTTACGAATCTCCCAACACTGGGGTGTCGGCCAAGCGCAATATCCTGCACCTGATCTACCGTGCGACCCAGGTCCAGGGCAGCACGACTCTGATCACTCGCGCGGGAATCATTTCCTGGATTCAGGGCCAGGTTGCAGCGGTGAACGAGAAGGAGGCATCGGTGTTTAGTGCGATGGCGCAGTCCTTGTACCAGTCCTCGGACCAGGACCGGGCGGCTAAGTGGAGTGGAGGAGCTGTCACGCAAGTGATTGAGCGTCTTGCTGGGTGATGGAAGCCATCTAGCGTCGTGCAGCGCAGCTGGAGGGGAGGGTGGATTTCATCGTTGTATGTAGATGAGACGTGGTGGTAGTTTATAGAATCCTCTGCGGGGGACCTGTGACGACTTTAATTATATATTTTCTTGAAGATATCAAGCCATGCGACGTAATTGCTTGACCATTGACTGCGAGCACAAAGGGAAAAGAAGGGTGTGAGTCGAGAGTCGCGAGAAGTCGAAGAGGGGAAGTGACGGGCCCGATTAGGCCGGCCCGCCCAAGCACGGGTTTTGCAGTGTTGGAATCGATAGTTCCGTTTTCCATCCTCCTCCTGACCACACCACCAACTCTCTCCTCTTCCCTTCCACCCTCACCATCGCCCTCATTCGCCCATCCCCCTACGAATCTGTTCGAACCCGCTTCTCCCTCGCTGTTGACCTCATCCGCGACCGCCTCCGTGACCGTCCCGAAGAAAAATTTTCCCGTGTTCCTGAGCCCCTCCGCAACGAACACACACCTCTTGGCCGAGTAATCCTCCGCCCTCGTTGCCACTGGGTACTGGCAGAGGCAGCTCGCGCCCAAAAACCCTCCCACCACCGTCCGACTTTCTCCCTCTGGTTGTCCGCCTGGCTTGCTGCGTCTTCCGGCCATTCGACACCAGTACATCCATCTCCGCAACCTCGTTTCTCGGGGGAATCGTTGTGAACCAATGAGAACATCGTAACGGCTTGCCGACAGTCCAGCACACAACCCAGCCATCCCCATGGCTCGACGGTACCAGATCGATGAGCTGTTACGGCTGCGCTCATCGCCTCTGGCCACCAAGCCACCCGGTCTACCGCCAGTAGAAGAATGGATGGGGTAGGTTTCACTTTGCTGTGGTCGTTCTGGGGACGTTGTGGTCCCCTGACCTGGCTTGAGTATGATACTAATCTGATCCATCTGTTGTTACTCCAGCCCCATCCCCGAATCAACACCACAACGCAAAACCACCAGTCCGCGAGATCCCAATAATTCCACCGAACCAACGGGTCGTCGGCCGAGCATCTTCGAATCTCGACATATCTCCCGTGGCTCGAATTCAGGTGATTTTTTCTCCCTCTCTTCGTTTTCTCTAGTGCTCCCCCGGAGCCCGTCGGTATCCGGAACACCAACCACCAAGGCTGTCGCTGACTTAAGGACTCGTTACCACCTGTGCAGAGGATATTATCTTGGGTCCACCGAAAACCGCCTTTGCTTCCGCATCTCGCATAGCGGGTAAGAACTCGATCGATTTAATTGAACGGCCCCTGCGGCAACCCGATACCGAAGAACCGAAGAACGACCGGTTCAATTTCCGAGACCGATTCTTCCGAGACAAGGAGAATGGGGAAAGAGATCCTGATCGACGCGACGGAAAATTGGGGACCCTGAACGGTCGGCGCAGCGACCGCGAAGATTGGAACGCCGGACGGCGCCCTCGAACCCTCGGCCAAGACGAACCGGACCGAAAACCTCGACGCAATGGGGAATTTGATCGCTGGGAACCTCGGGAAGGCACGTTGGAACGAGGGGTCAGAGACAAGGATGGACGCTTCCCCACCCGGAAGGATGGCCAGCCAGGCCGTGCTCGACATGAAGGAAGTTGGTTCCGCGACGATAACCACCATGCTACCACCAACAACAACCATGATGCACAAGACGCAGAGGAAGAGAAGAGCTCGATACGGAATCGAGAATGGCGTCGCGACAGACATGGCGCGGACCGTGACTGGACGAGAGGTGCCAAATTCGAACAGGATCCGGAATGGATGGATACCACTGACAAGGACGAGCCTCGTCGTGTGCATACCCAGGAAGATTTTGAGCGCTGGAAGGAACGGATGAAGGCAGGGTCTTCTCAGGCACCGGTGGAAGAAAAGAAGCAACCCCCGGCTGAGCCCGCTCCCAGCACGACACAAAAGGTTGAACACCGACCCACGGACGGAGAGATCTTCAGTAGCGGTGGGGCTATCTTCCATGGAGATGCCGCCATGGAGCGCTTTTTTGGATTATTGAACGAGTCCAAGCCACCGCCACCACCTCAGGAAATGAGCACTCCCTCGCCGGTAGAGTCGACCAAGAAAGAAGTGGCACCGGTGGTTCCCGGCATGCCAGGCATGCCAGGAAAGTCTGCAAAGTCTTCTCGCTTTGCTGGGCTGTTCAGCCCTCCCCCTGGAAGCCCGGCCAAGGAGACCGATCACCAGCTTGGACACAAGCCCTCTCCGGTTAGCACTCCTGCTGCGAATCATGATGCGGATCAGGAAGGCTTCCAACGAATCCTCCAGATGCTGGGTGGAAGTAAATCCCGCAATGCGACGCCGCATAACGATAACGTGCAACTGCACCGACCGACGTCCTTGGCCCAGGCAGAGCAACTCCCAAATGCAATGTCATCGCCCTCTCGTGAGCACATGAAACGTCCAGAGCAAATGATGATGCCCGATACTCCAGGACGAAATGTTGGGCCCCCTATGGCCCACGAGCATCATGCTCAAGAGAGAGAGCATCTCCTCCGGTTGATGCAGCAAGTCCGTGTAAGTCCCGGTCCCAACCAGCCCCTCGGTGGCCATGGCCAATCTCCGAATGCTGGTGCTGGTCCTGGGATCGCGAATATGTCTGAGATCCTGAGCCATCCGCCGGGCCTTGGACCTCCTCAAAAGGCACCGAATTTTATCGATGACCCGGCTATTGCGAGCATGCCCCGTCCCGATATGGATCAGCTTCGACGAAGACCTACCAATGGACCTCCTCCGGCCTTCTTTGACGAGATCCCTTTCCCTCAGGGTGGTCAAGTTCCAATCACTCCTGGCGGCAGCCGTCCGCCTCAGGGACAGGGCTTGCCTGCCATGGGAATGCAGCAGAGACCACAAGGATTTGAGCATATGCCTCCCCCAGGATGGGGCGGCCCCCAGATGCCTCCTCAGCAAGGAGGTGGTGGGCCTGGACCTTTGCCAGCTCCTCCCGGCATCCCGAATCCGAACCGTGGAGTGAACCCCAATTTCATGGCGAACATGATGCCAATGCACGGCAATGTGCCCCCTCAACCTCCCCTTGGTGACCGCCAGCCTTTCCCCCGCGGCGCTAGCGCTGGTGGACCTCCTGGCTTTGCCCCCCCACCAGGCATGATGCCCCTTCCGGGCTACGTGAATGGGCCTCCCCCACCCGGCTATCCATTGCATATGGCCCCCAACGAGATGATGGGTATGGGCCCTGGCGGGCAAGGCCCATTTGATGGGAGCCCGGGCCCCCAGGGACCGCCGCCGTCCTCCAGACATTTGCTTGATATGTTCGGTCCTGGGCAGTTTCGGTAAGCAGGGAGACTGATCGGTGAGGAATGGATACGGTAGATGAGCCAGAGTATTATGTGTGGTGTCGATTGCACATGACAGCATCTCTTCGCATTCTAGCAACCTTTTTTGTGCGCCCTGTCCTTCCCGCCGCTATCTAGCTTGTATCTGTGCTATTTGCTTTCTGCCTGTCTTATCACGACTGCTGTTCTACGTCCGGATCAGCCATGCCAACAGAGGGTGTTGTCGGGGGCAACTGGCTACCTGCCCTGGCCGGAGTCTCCGTACAACATCGCCGGGAAGAATGGTTATTGGAGGAATATAGTCGTTGGTCGAGGAAGCGCTTGATTGCTATCGATCCTGTCAAGATCCGCTCACTCGATGGCCTGTAAACTCAATCAAAACGTTGCTTGACCATAGACCTGTGAGACCTGTTGTAGATGTGCATCGTGTAAGCTGAGCGTAGTCTGGACCCTGTGGCGGATGGATGGATGGATGTCCATAGCGACTGCCCTGTGGTGCCCCATCCAGCAACTCCCTCTTTCCTTCCCCCTCCTCTCATCCCCTCGCCTGTTCCCTCCCCGCCAGCACCATGGACCGAACAAAGCCCCCTCCTGCAAGCATCATGGACCGAATTGACTTTGACCTGTGTCTCAATGTGGAAGAATACGTTGGTTCTTCCTCCCCGGACCTAGACTTGTCTTCCCAGCTAACCCGCCATCCCACCACGAAGAACGACAGTAACGACTACGACAACAACAAAGATAGTGACACCACGAAGACAGCGACAATCAACCCTCGACTAACCGAAAATTCACCCTCCAGCAACCCCCGAATCCGCAAATACGACGAGTACAACACCGAAGACCCCCACTATCCAGACATGCCCATCAAGAAACCCAAGTCTTCACCCATATCCACAATGGGACCACCCTCTCACCCTGTCGAGCACGCATACACCGACCCATTTCCCTACCATCACAATTCTCGAGCAGTTCTCGCAGCAAATACCACAGCATCCAAAATAGACAGCACCACCACCAACAGTCCCAACAGCACGACGGAACATTTCACCCTACCATCAATCTCAAACGCAATCGCAGTCCCAAACACACGCATCTCAAACGCACGAATCCCAACGTCCTTCTCTCTGGAAGGTTTCCCCCCCGCAGCATCAGAACCATCTACCCCCTCCCGCACTACCGTCTTCACCATCTACGAAGACCCCGAAGAGACCGATCCGATGGACCTCGACCCGTTCTACGCAGACTGGATAAGTCCTGAAGAAGACAAGGAGAACGAGGGGTTCGGAGATAACGACCACGGGAATGGCGACAATGACAATGGGAATGACGATAATGATGGTGCGGAGGATGGACTCGGCCGTCATGACGACCATCATTCTACCGATGCTATAGGCTCTGGGACATATACCCAACAGCAAGATGAATATCCGCCCTTTGCGGCGGAGATGTACATTCTCGATGGCCAATGGAACTTCTATCATCCTCGTGAGGATTGGGATCTGTCTCCGGATGGGGTCGGGTTCCTGGATTCTTCGCTGCTGCCAGTGGGGTCTGAATTTGGTGGTGGAGATCACTACCGGGATGAGGGGAGTTGTTGAGGCTTTGAAACACTGTATGTGACTACGACACGGAGTTGTTTTTAATTGCGAGCTGGCCGATCTGCTTGATGTGGATAAGGCAGTGCTGTTCGGGATTTTGTACGATTACGCATGGCTACGCTGTTCTGCTTCATTCTCTCAAAAGTACTATGTTGAGTGGCGTTTTATCTCATAAATGACAAAAGCCAAGGAAAGATTGACAAATCGAGACCAAAATAAACCGCTAAAGATCCAATGTCATCAAAAGCCAACCAAAAGCAAGATAAAACTAAATGCCAGCGAAAAATAGGCCCTATTTCTTGTTCTTGTCAACCAAAATCGCCCCTGAATTGCATGGAGTGACTTCTGCAAACATCTTGAAGAGCTGCATCATACGCTCACGCCCGGCAAGAACAGTCTCACCCATGGTTGCCTCAATTTCTTGGGTTTTAGAGTTTTGGAGCTTGCGCATATAATCGTCAATCGTGTCTGGTACAATCAATTTGACCACTTCGACCTCATTCTTCTGTCCGATTCGAAGAAGACGACAAAATGCCTGGCCAATATGGAGATTGTTAGTGAGACGGTATGCCTACGTACTTGGTGAGCCCGCTCACCTGTTGCTGGACACCTTCATTCCACCAAAGATCCACGATGATGCATTTGCTGGCCACTGACAAATCAAGGCCAGTCCCACCCGCTTTGAGGCTGGCGATAAGCACACGAATGTCCTTATGATTTCTAAAAGCATCCATGCTTTTCTCGCGAGCACCGAGGTTCATTTTGCCGGTCAACTGGAATAATTAGCACATATACGCCATGCCAAATATAGCCTCGATTCCTTACACATGTGTATGGCCAGTCCTTGGCTGAACATTGGCCCATGAAAATTTGAACGAAAGAGAGAAACTGGGTGAAGATCACCACTTTGACATCTGGATTTTCAGCAATCCAATTGGAGACCATTTCAGTGATCTTCATTAATTTGGCACTGGGCATGTTGCTGCCGCAGACTGCAACCCAATCTTTCTCATCTTCAGAATCATCGTCGTCCCTCTCGTCATCGCCTTCCTCGGTATGCGCACCTGTAGTAGTGATGGCACCAAACATGCTGGCCTTTTTCAGCTTCCTCCTCTTTGTTTTCTGCTGAGAACCTTTCCTTTTGGGTTTTGAAGTGAGTTTTCTCCGGCTAACCGGAGTGGCTGGTGAAGAAGCAGATTCGACAATCTCGACGTCGTCCACATGACCACACCGCGCCGCAGTGGCGATACCACTGTTGCATTTGACACAGAACTTCTTCTTCGAGTCTCCGACATTCATGTCTTCGATTAGGAGGTAGCACTCCTCGCAGTACATGTGCAGGCAGTTTGTAATCACAGGGATGTCAGGTAGTTGACCACACGAGGGACACTTAGTTCGTTCCATCCGTTCCTCCCACTGTTCATCCTCGTGAAGTTGGATCATGAATTGAGAGAATTTCTTCATCAATTCGTCTGCATTGCCTTGCAGCTCACTCGGAATTTGCTCTGGAATGTTGGTCTGTGATGGTCTCATGGGAATCATGATGTCTTTCGTCAATACATTCAACCATGTAATTATTCTCATAGATCGATTGTCTCCATCGTCAACTTCCTCTTTTGCAATCTTACTGAGTTCATGCATAGTATCTTTTGAAAGTAGCTTCTTGACGATATTTTGGGCTGTAAGTGGGTGGCTTGAGAACATGCGCAGCATTAAAATCATCGTAAGAAAACAGCGATATTGCGCCAACCCTGGATTATCCACGGAGATGAGACCTATCTTAAGATTAGCATGCTAGGATTCTACAACGCACTATAGCGAGATGTCGTTTCCAAACCATTTATTGTGTCGATAAATGCATTCACAATGGCTTCATAAAGCGCTCGTTCTGCTCCACAAAATTCTGCTTCCACTATATGCTCCTTAATATCAGGTAAACTGATGACAGGAAAAGTAAAAAGGCGACTTTTATGGGTTCGACGGTATAAGAAAGCTCTTAGCAGGTTTACCAGGCGGTCTCGGCCTGCGTCATCCTGTCTGTTTATTAGGGAGACTGTATCAGAAAAAAGAAAGGCAAGCGGTTCATTACATTGCAATAATTCTTCAAAAAATTATCATAGTTACCAATGTGAGGGACACCAAGGAAATCAAAGCTGGGGAAAAATTCCTCAATGTAGCTATTCAGAATCATATGTCAGCATATCATTACGAACATCTAAGGGGAAGAGACGGTTGTTGATCTCACTTCAAAACAGGTGTCCCAGTCAGAACCCATTTGTATTTTGCAGAGAGAGCTCTGACGGCAATTGATACCGAAGAAAGGTGATTTTTAATAATATGTCCCTCTGATAAATATACTGTCAACCTGGTTCCGTATGTGACGAGGAATAACACTATACCGTCAAGGATGATTCTGAGGAACTTAATTCGATGAAGTGGGCCAACTTCTTCATTGTAAAATTCATTCCACCATTTGACGATAGCATCTTCGCCTGTATTCCCTTTGGGGATTCTCATCGGTGGGTACGAGCGCCGGATTTCATCATATGTGGTCACTCTAGTGCAAAGTTAGTAAATGGAGCCATGTTCACGCTAACATCAAAAGACTTACATGACACCAAAACCCTGAAGGATTTTAGTTGTCACATCGGGTGAAGTTGACTCGAGTCTGCACTTTGCATGGTACTGAATAACATCGCCTATTGCACCTTTCTCGCAATGTTTCTCGATTTGTCCCACCCTATGCATATTAGAAGATCTGATACATAAACTTGGGTAGGAGCAGATTCACCAGTGGGTAACAAGATGTGAAGGCACAACTATCAAGGTTGTTTTCACGGGATTGTCAGAATCAAGTGTACGCCCATCGACAATATTAGCTAGCATCATGTGAGTTTCAAGGCAAGAACAAATTTATGGATAGGGAGATATACCGAGGGCTTGGACTGTTTTTCCAAATCCCATTATGTCACACAGAAGGCCCCCCAAGGGCGCTGCTCCTTGGCTCTCTCGGTCACGCTGTCTATATTAACTGTGATTCATTGGACACCAGGTTGGATATGGGCTCACCATAAATGCTGCACCTAGTAGCTATTGGAGATGTTAGATGTCATTCGAGTCATTCATGGGGAAAACTTACCTGATGATGATACAAGCTTGTCTGAAGACCTTTGATTTTCCAGCCACCTTTGCCATCAGATCTTGCAGAGTGAGTAAACTTCTGGGTTGCGTCTAACACCCGTTTCCGATCACTTTGGGCATCTCTTCTGTCATCACAAGGTATGCTAGCAATCAACTTCTCAAGGGCGACAGCTTTGTTTTTCTCGGTCATTGTTGGGATTGGAGGAAGGCTGGCGCTCGCATGTGCTTCTTTCGATACATCAGAGAAAAGAAAATCCTCCAAGTCCTTGTTTCCTGCGGGTTTTGCTGGACGTTTACCCCGGCCTGAAGCTTCATTGGCTGCCTTTCTTTTTCGGTGGCTGCCTTTTGGATTCTCTCCTGCACGTCCAAGAACGAAGTCGAGACCGAGATTTCTGCTTCTTCTCTTCTCTTCGGCAGAGAGCCGGTTTGTCTGTTTGCGTTTGGGTTTCTGGGCCATGTTCTTATCAGACTCCTTGCCATCAAGGCCTTCATCATTTTGGACTGTAGCTTGGACCGGGGCTCGATCTACGAACAAGTGATTAATAATCTCTTGTTCGTCTTGTTGCTCATCTTGTTGGTCAGCCTTCTCCATACGTTCTAGTATTTTCCTGCCTGCGGATCTCTTGAGCCTTGCTTCTTCCTCTCTCTTGGCCTTTTCGAATCTGATCTTGTCAAGTGTGGTGGGCTCTAAGATCATATCATATCGTAATTTGATGAGCTCAAACCTAGAGATATCAGCAACATCCTCGATAGGTCAAATTTCTCTCACTTTAAAGCATCAGCCTCATCGTCCGGGGATTCGGGTTCGGGCCATTGTGAGGGTTCCTTATCGTCAATCTCAGCTGAAGGCCTTGCTGCCACTTGAGAGCTCCCCCATTGAAGGAAACGTTCATCAGGGTCAAGAGAGTCTTCAGCAGCTTCTTCGGGTTGTAGGGCATTTGAGTGACCTGTGGCTGGTGCTGCAGGGCGTTCTTTGCAGGAGGTATCTGGAGTCAAGGTCTCAGGCTGGGTCGGTTCAATGGTATTTTCCGAGCGAATCGCGGTGTTTTTGGCTGCTTGGAGTGCCAGGCGAACCCGCGCAATTGCGCCTTTTGCGTTGCACCGCGCACGTCGCGCCTCGATTGTCTCAAGGAGCTTCTCGTCTATATCGAGAGTCTGGTCTTGAGATGGCTTCTTGGGGTTATCTGTGGGATCTCCGGTGAGTTGTGCTGCAATGCCTGGGACAGGCTCGGTGGTCGGTGCCTCTTTTGGAGGCGGACTATCATTTGAGTTGTCATCCATTTTGGGGGGATGCTTCTGATCACCGAAGAAGGCAAGAGGTCGAGAGGGGTGAGATCTGATCGGGAGAAGTGGCAGAGAGGAAATCTGCAATGATGGAAAGGTGTATGAAGGCAGGATTCGGGAAGGATGAAGAGGAGGGAGGGAGGGAGGTGAAGGTAGGCAGGTATTCAAGAGAGGAAAGTGTCGAGACGAGAGGGAGATGCCAAGCTGGAAGGGAGAGTGGATGCAGGGCAGGGAGCTGAGAAGACCAAAAAGGGTAGGAGGTCGAGGTATCTCAAGAGAGGAAGGTGTTCAAGTGAGAGCGGAAAGTGGATGGAGGACGACGAATCAGCAAGGTTAAGAAGACGAAGGAAGCGGGAAGTATGTAGATAGAGCAGCTGTGGAAGGGGGGAGATGGAGGGATTGACGAGAATCCGTGACAGCAATGGGTAGGTGGCGTGAGAGAGCATGTATCAGATGAAGCATAAGTGAGATGTATGCCCCAGTGGACGAAGGGAAAAGGGAGTCTGAACGGGTGGTTTGGTTTTAGTACTCCCCAGAAAAGAAGCAACCGGGCTAGGTACACAGGAAGTGAGGCTTAGAAGAGCAGAAGCACCCTCGGATAACATATCGACTAAATACTGATCAGGATATCCTACCGGGACAGACCATGGTGTATGGCATTCAATCGTTGCATTAGCTCATTACCTGTATCCTAACTAGTCAAGTATATGCTTAATCTATCGTTTGGAGCTATCCGGGAGGACGATATCATCCGCAGCGCAGTTGGGATGCAAGACGTAGACCGTCTTGGACGCCGATTCTCCCTGATCTTCCGGGTCGACAAGGCCTTCTCCCCGGATAGGCATCAGAATGTTGTCCTTGACCATGCGCTTCAAGACCTTTCCGGCCAATGCGCGCTCCCGATTGACATCCTCCTCATCCTGCAGCTCCTGCTCGACCTGTTCCAGATACCACAGGATGAGATCCTCCTGCTCCACACCTTCTCCCGCCCGAGTTTCATCCTCATTGACGCGTTGAACGATGATGTTCAGGATCTTCATGTATTTATCGAAGGTGATCTTGGTTCGGGCTCGTGGCTGCGGTGCCTGGTCCTCTGCACCTTCGGCCATGGGGCTGTCACCTTCACGGTCCCGATCACCCATCTCCTGATCCTCATCATCGGCGCCTCCGAGAGGCTCGTCTTCATCATCCACTTCAACATCGTCCTTGTCGACGGTCACGATACTCTGTTTCAACAAACCGTAGGCTTCTTCCACGAAGCTGGGAGAAATATCCTCCACACAGTTCGCCTTGGCAACTGCCTCCGAAAGTCGGATGAGCGACTCAAGCTGACGCACAGTGATACGGTAAGATGATCGGCCCATGCCACCTTGCGAGTCATTGGCACGAAGTTCTTTGTATTTTTCAACAAGAAGGGCCTTGGACTCTGGCGTGAAGCTGGGTCGATAAGTGCGAGCGAAGCGGATGTAGCGTTGGATTTGTTCAGTGCTGAGTTCCGGCTTGATCGCTTCGTCACGCTTCATATGCACATCGACAATATGGCTGGCGAGTCTGCGATCTACCGACTCATTCGGCTCATCCCTGATGACGAAGAACAAATCGAATCTGCTCATGATCGGGGCGCTGAAGTTCAGATTGGATCGCAGTGGGACTTTAGGGTTGTATCGCCCGCCGATGGGATTTGCAGCGGCGAGAATCGAAGCTCGCGCGTTAAGTGTAGTGTGAATGCCTGCCTTGGCGATGGAAATAGTTTGTTGTTCCATAGCTTCGTGGATAGCGACTTGGTCGCTGATGTCCATCTTATCAAACTCGTCGATAGCACAGATACCACCTCCATTCTTAAAGATTGGCATGATTAGCAATTTGGCGACGAGACGAAGGCACGGGGTTCCAGAAAGACACTTACAGCTAACATGAGAGCACCGGCTTCGATGGTGAATTCACCGGTCTCAGCATCCTTCACGACTGATGCGGTTAAACCAGCCGCTGATGAGGCTTTACCACTGGTATAAACTGCGCGGGGGTGCAGATTGCAAATATATCTAAGACTGTGAGCAATGACCAACGCATCTCTTCCAGGTTGACGTACTTCAAAAATTGACTTTTACTGGTCGAGGGGTCACCGACAATGCAAATGTTGATATCACCACGGAGCTGCATGTTTTCCTGCTCGGTTGTCTTTGGAACACCTCCAATCAATTGGAGAAGCAAGCCCTTTTTGATTTCGCGATGGCCGTAAACCATGGGCGCAATTGAATCAATCAGCCGAGAGTAGATGTAGTCGCTGTGCACCAGGTTCTGCAAGTCAGTGACTTCATGGGGGGTCAGGCACTGGAGTAGATGAGCCTGGCTGTCTCCCATGTCGTTGTCCTGGCTCTGATTCAAAGCTGCGAGGATGTTTTCGGATTGTCCAACCGATTGCTGGTTGTTGCGCTGTCCAGGGGTTGAAGTATCTGGCATGACCATACAGGCGAGGAAAGCAAGTCGGTAGCCGAGATCTCTTACACCCAGGGACTTGAGACCGGTGACACCTCCACCACCAACATCTCCACCGCGGAAGGCAGAGTCATCGCGGACAGCTTCCGGTCGGATCCCAGGCAGTCCCAGCTGGCTCACATCGGGGATCACAATCAAGGTGCCCGTGAAGATACAGCGTTCACCCGCTCGGGCGCGATCGACCATCTCACCACGCAGAATGACATCCATTGTACGAGGCATGCTACCTGTGGGGATCTCGTGGGAGGATTCCTGCAGCTTCACCTTCTGCCAATCGACGAAAGAGCTCTTTCCAATATCCAGCCGCCATCCCACACGGTTGCCACAAGTCTCGTTCGGGCACTGCGAGGGCTCGGTGTATTTGAAGGTCTGCTCCACGTCCGGACACACCGTTCGGCACGCCTCGCAAATGAAGGAACCAAGAGACAGCTCCGGTCGAATTTCGGAAGTTCTTGTGACCGTTCCGGAGATGGACAGCAGTTTGCCGATCTGCGACGTGCGGAGTTGACGAAGGCGAGAGACCAGAGGCAGGTTGTAGAACGCGACGGCAAACATTTTATCGGACTGTTGGTGGCGCGTCTTCATGCGGAGCTTCTGGTCGAGATTTTCTTCATCGGAAACTGCCTGGCTCGAGGCCCCGCCCATCATGGAGGAGTTTGCATCGGAGGCGGCGGGGTCGACCTGACGATGCATCGTGTAGAAATCCGGAACGATTTGCTCCATCAGCTCATGGAGCGCCGCCGTGAAATATGGATGAAAGCGGTAGTACTGGTTCCGAATGGCTCCCGTCAGACCATCCTCGCGATCGTCCACCTCCGCGAGATGGTTGTAGTCCACGTATAGGGTGGAAAGGTTGAATTTGGCCATGCCGTGGATCTGTTCCAGGTAATATTTATCACTCTTTCTGGCGGACGACGGCGGCGGCTGCGGGTTCGGCTCATCCTCCTTGGGCGTTTCCATGTAGGTCTCGAGGAATTCTTTGAAGTTTCTCTGCACCAGTCTGGCGGTCTTGTCGGGGGCAGGAGGCGGGGCCCGAACATAGGGATTTCGGCGGCGGACAAGCGTGGAATCAGTGTTCTCGACGATTTGATCATCCTGGGCCGCGTTGATATCGCTCATGGGACCATTGCTCTCGGACATGGGCTGCGGCCGGGAGCTGGGGATATCCGAACTGAAGGGGTGGCCATTGGAGTCGGCGGTGGAGCCCAATTCGGACTGCAGGACAGCGTCGAAGAGGGACGACATGGTGGCAGGGGTCGCCGCGGATGGCGAGAGGATGGAATTGGGGCGGGGGAGATGGACCTCGCTGCCTCGTTGTCCCAGCGTCGACGAAATCCAGTTCGGTGTCTGGGGAGCGAAGCGGGCGGGTTGCGGTGGGTTGTCCGGGTGAAGAAAGGCTCAACTGGAATCATCGACGGATTGCTTTTTTCGGCGGGACGACGCGCGGGGGACGCGAAACGCGTCGGCGCAACGTTGATGCGGGCCCGACGCGTTAAGTGGTTTGCTGAGGTCAGCCGGGCCGACGCCGGACCAGAAGTACGTCCGAGGCCGTCCTTCCCAGGGGATGTCAAACCATATCCCCGAACCGGAGGTGTAACTTACCTGATGCGGCGCACGGTGCCGCCCATGCGGCTAGCTGGTTCGGGAGAACGGTCCTCGAGCCCACTGGCCGACACTCGAGCGGACCCTGTGCAGGTTGTCTGTTCCGCTGCCAATCGTCGGCCGGGGGCAACCGGATGGGCAGCCGCTCGGAGCCCAAAGCTCACGCACGGCCAATGGCACCTCCATGCCCCCTCCGATTAGACTTTCGGCGGACAGGCTACGGGGCTTCTTAGTTGTCCGTCCGGCTGACTCCCTGGCGGCTGTCTTCTCCTCCTCCTTTCAGCAGGAACGCTAGCCCGCTCGCAGGCAATAATCGCACGTCGGGGGTCGTCCTAGTTCCCCCGGCCAGGGTAGATAAGCCC
>RHLO01001500.1:0-13190 GCA_003719415.1 Aspergillus olivimuriae
GGGGGGAGGGGGGTACGGTGACCGAGCTCCCGTAGTTTTCTTTTCCCCGCAGGTCTGTTGAATCCGGCACTAAGGTTCGATCATGAAAGGGGGGTAACTATCAGGCACGATGCCGGCCGGCTCTCCCGGTGGAAGGGGGTCGAACCAGAGGAACGTGGGTTGGTTGCGTCGGAGCGGAAGGAGGCAGGGAACGCGATGCTGCAGGCGAATGCAAGACACAGGCGAACCACTGGGCTACGAGCGAGGAGCCGCCGCCGCAATGAATGTGCTCACAAGACAGATGGAAGATCAACGACGTAAGATGACGGCAGTCGAGGCTATTCCGCCGAGGGGGGCTGGGTCAGGTGGAATGCTAAGGGAGAAAAGGTTTGGACAAAACCAAAAACAATTACCGGCGCGCTGGGCGAGTAGACAGGAGGCAGACGAAGGCAGGTGATGGCGTTTGGGGCGACGACTAGTCGTATGTACGGACGGGAGGGATCACCAGAGTGGCTTTGAACGGGCTACTGGGGTGTTGAACGTGAAGTGGCCAGGAAACCAGAAGTCAGCAGGGAAGCGGGAGGGGGGAAGGCTGACGAGACTAGTCCTCGTAGACGAGTGTGGAGGTGGAACCGCTGCAACCGGGATCACTGGCTGGGTGGAGACTGGGGGGATCCTTTGGCCAGGCTCCGTACTCCGTACGGAGTAGGGACCTCCTGTGGACTCCGTAGGTACTGTCCAGTAGGACTACGCCATACATAGTCCAAGTACGGAAGAGAGAGGTACCTACTGAGATGGAGGGATACTCCCTCTGGTCGTCCACTGACGTAAGGGATCGAGCCCAACGCTTCACCGACCTTCCGCCTACCCAGGTAGGTACATAGTACCTATGTACATCAATACTGCGTTCTCGGCGGAAAGAGGAAGTACATAAGGTAGTACCTTCGTAGACACTCTGGAATACTAAGGTATGTACAGAGGGCAGCCGACCCTGTTATGACATAATCCCCTAGCCGAGGCTACCTATCACCGCAGGCCTTTCAAGCGATGTGTCATCTGAGGAGGGTGCCAAGGCCTCCGTAGGTCTGTATTATTACCAATACCGTACCTATGGAGGGTAGGTACCTTACCTACCTAGGGAAAGTACTTAGGTAAGTAGTAGGTGGTACCAGGGCTACCTACCTACATAGGTACCTACCCAGCTGCCATGAGGTAGGTGGTACTACCTCCATACTTCTCTAGATAACCATAGTTGGTTGCCCCGCCAGATGCGAAACCATACCACACCTGACCTGGTCCCGAGGATTGTACAATGGGAGCAATGTCGATCACAGGTATCATCTGGTGGGATCTCGCCTCCACTCTGTCGATGATACAGAGAACTAAGGTACATCGATCTATCTTAGGTACACGCAAAAGCCACTGTATCACTGTATCATGTACACCGGGTGGGGACCCCATACAATCTATGTATATTATATACTATCCAGACGACAGGATCTCATGCGACACTAGGATAAGAGAATGTCATATCCGTCCTTCCGAATGTAGACAGCGTCTGCCAAGTTAGCATACTTACGCCGCACCACCTCAAATATCACTAAACCCGCACTGGTGCTAGGGACTTGACGGAGCGCACTCCGAATAAATCCCCGGAAAAGCCACCGACGCCAACTCCCCGCCCGTGCGGCTCTCCTCTGGCATCGTTTGAATGTTTCCTGGTAGGCAAGATAGTAGAGGCGCATCATTTGCCTTCGCGACGGGTGCAGACTCGCCTGATGATCAAGATACTCCAACCGCGCAACATGAAGGCTTTGAATAAGGCTCAGGGGGTGCTGGATCGCCTGCTGCGCAACCGATGCAGAGATGCCGGCAAGCATTAAGAAGGCAGGCTCCAACGTGTAGTGGGGCCGAATCAGCGGGACTCCACGGTCACTGGATTGCTGAGAGAATATCATTCTATCGAGGTGATGGGAGTGCAGAGAACCATAGTACCCAGTGATGAAGGAGTAATATGCCTGGGCTTTGATGTATTCGAAGAATGAGAAGAAAACACCGTAGCCGAGAGCATCTCGAAGGAAAGAGAGACCCCACCCGGCAAAGATACCACGGATGCCAATCTGGCGGAGTTTATGTCGTCCATAATGCCACATACTGCGATACTGGCCCTCAAGGAGGTCATTCGCCCGAAATCGGACTTGAAGGGCATCTAGAGGAGCCGCCACGAGCGATTGAAAGGTTCCGGCCGCAAAGCCGGCGGAGAACGTATCAATAGGGCGGGCCGGAGGATAGACGCGCTTGACTCCGCGCGACACGGGTTCGTGCAAAGCCCCAAGAACTTGAAGATAGGATGTATATAGGACAGCACCAACCCTGGCCGTTCGGTTAGTGCAAAGGAAAAAACATGACGAAGGTCAATCAAGCAAGGATACCCACCCAGTATTGGCGATTAGAGGGGGCATCACTTGATTGGGTATGAAGCGCCAACCATAAGTGCGGACGGCGTGAACAAGTAATCCTGGGGTAGTTGTGTGAAATGACCATCCGTTTTGAGTGCTATGAGGGTTGACTGCCCTTGCAAAAGCCTAATGCAGGGAAGGCGAAGGACAAAGTATCAGCCAACTGAGCTCCCACGAGAAAGTCCTTAAGGGTGTCATTAAAAGAATCTTATACCATGTAACTATGATATGTTTATTAACATTGATCGCGGAAAAGCAAAGATATCGAACGAGGATGACAGCAGCCAACATACTCAACTCTCGTTCGGAAGAAAGCTTTCACGGGTGCTCGAAAGTAAAATGCAACAAGTTGAGCACTCAGAGCACGAACACTTGCAGCGGAGGCACCAGTTGCAGCATTAGTCCGAGGGGTCTTGCGAGAGACAACGTCGGCCTCATTCCCCGCACCCGAAGAATCGCCACTGTTTGTCTCCTGAGAAGGGAAAGAAGTCCTTGATGACATAGTGCGCTATCAAAATTTTAACGTGGAACAGCCCAAATATCAGGAACGGCGAGGTGGAAGCAAAGCCTGCGGCATGACCATTTTAACAGGTGCTCAAGGGCACGAAGCCAATATTGGACGTAAGAAGAACTAATAAAGAAAATACTGGAAACCTGCAATTCTGGAAAAGTGAATATCAATGAATTCCAAGCACTGTATATCTGTGATATAAAAAGTTACAAGTGGATGTTGTCTGGAATGGAAGGCAAACATTTCAAACATCCAGGCGCCCTTGGGGTCTTGGCGCGAACGCGCTCTCGCGTTTCCTTCCAAACTTGAGTTGCTCGAAAATTAATTAATCACCTATCAATCAACTCAGGCAAAGCTCGCTGGCGTTTTTCACACCTCTGTCAATTCATATTCGGAATTCAATACACGGCCTCCCTTCATACCTCCAATCAGCCGTGTATGCAGCAGGTTGTCGGTCCTTAACACACCGACTTACCTAGATCGCAAATCCGCAAAGATCTGACCTTGGCTTCTTAGCCAGTCGCGCAATGGCGGAGGAAATAGTCATCGACAAAAATGCCTTTTTCAATCGGCTATCAAGCTTCCATGCGAGCTGGAAAGCCGACAAACGATCCAGTCATGGCATTTTCGGTGGTGTTGGGTCGATCGTGATTCTGATGGGAAAGACGAACGAAGCCAATAGTTTCCAGAAAAACAACGCGATGCATGTATGTGATGCTTCTCAAAAATCACTCATTTCGTTCAGTGTTTCCTGATGAAATATCTCTAGTTCTGGTTACTTGGCTATGAGTTCCCTGCTACCCTTCTGATTTTTACGACTGAGATGATGTATGTCGTAACAACGGCGAAGAAAGGCAAGACCCCATTTGTTGCAAGATTCCTACCCTCTAGGCCTGTCTAACATGTCTATAATTCAGCAAAGCACCTTGAACCCCTTAAAGGGGGCAGAATCCCAGTTGAGATTTTAATCACTACGAAAGACCCCGAAGAGAAGACGAAGATTTTTGAAAAGTGCTTGGAGGTCATAAAAAGTTCAGGCGTGAGTTATCCGTGGATGGACTCCCATGAGTTATGCAATAATTAAGAACATGTCAGAAGAAAATTGGGGTGCTTCCAAAGGACACAACCACCGGTCCTTTCGCAGAAGATTGGAAACGCGCCTTTGCTGGCATAGCAGAAGAAGTGGAGGAAATCGACATTGCGCCTGCTCTCTCATCTGCTGCATTTTCAGTGAAGGATACGGATGAGCTCGTGAGTTGGCCCCTTGCAACTACCAATTTGCCCTGATTTTGGACTCCATGGTTAATAAAGATAGGTATCCATACGAAACGCATCAAGAGCATGCAGTGGCTTGATGTCGGAGTACTTTGTCGACGAGATGTCCCGCCTTCTTGACGAAGAAAAGCAAATGACGCATAAGACTCTCTCCATGCGAATTGATGCCAAGATCGATGATGCAAAGTTTTTCAACAAGCTGGCGAAGTTACCAACAGAATTTGACCCTCAGCAGATCGACTGGGCCTATGGGCCTGTCATTCAGAGTGGAGGAAAGTACGATCTCAAGCTCACGGCTGTACCCGACAATAGCAACCTTCAGCCAGGTATCATCATCGCGGGATTCGGTATTCGCTACAAAACATACAGCTCCATAATTGCACGCACTTACCTCGTTGACCCAACTAAATCACAGGAGGCGAATTATGCCTTTCTTCTCAACCTACATGAAGCAGTCTTGAAGGACGTCCGCGATGGTATGGTTGCTAAGGATCTTTTCAACAAAGCAATCGCATTCATTCGATCCAAGAAGCCCGAATTGGAGTCCTACTTCGTGAAAAGCGTTGGGGCTGGCATTGGGATTGAACTTCGAGATCCTAACATGATCCTCAACAATAAGAACAACAGGGTTCTGAAGAGTGGCATGACGCTTTCCATTACGGTTGGATTAGCCGGTATCGAGGAGCCCGATTCCAAAGACAAAACTAAATCAGTGTACTCAATGATCATAACGGATACAGTTCGGGTTGGTGAAAATGGCCCACATGTGTTTACCAAAGACGCTGGGATTGACATGGACTCGGTATCATTCTATTTTGGAGATGAGGAAGAGCCTCAGAAACCGATTAAAGAAAAGAAGGAAGTCAAATCCAGTGCCATAGCCAGCAGAAATGTCACACGAACGAAGCTTCGTGCTGAGCGACCAACCCAGGTCAATGAAGGTGCAGAAGCCCGGCGTCGTGAACACCAGAAGGAACTTGCCTCCAAAAAGACAAAAGAGGGCCTTGACCGCTTTGCCGGGACCACGGGCGATGATAACGGGGTTGCTCAGAAGAAGTTCAAACGCTTCGAGTCCTATAAGCGAGATAATCAGCTACCCACAAAGGTCAAAGATTTGACAATCTATGTTGATCACAAAGCCTCGACCGTTATTGTTCCAATCATGGGTCGACCAGTTCCTTTCCACATCAACACGATCAAAAATGCCAGCAAGAGTGATGAGGGAGAATACGCCTATCTCCGGATCAATTTTCTTTCGCCAGGCCAGGGTGTCGGCCGCAAAGATGATCAACCATTCGAGGATCTTTCTGCACACTTTCTGCGCAACCTAACATTAAGATCAAAGAATAATGAACGTCTAGCACAGGTTGCCCAAGACATCACTGAGCTTCGCAAGAATGCTCTCCGGCGTGAGCAGGAAAAGAAGGAGATGGAGGACGTGGTCGAGCAGGATAAACTCGTCGAGATCCGAAGTAGGTGTTGTCTCCATATCTCTGAACATTGACTAAGCAAATAATAGACCGTCGCCCCGTGAAGCTGCCCGATGTCTATCTGCGACCCCCGTTAGATGGCAAGAGAGTTCCTGGGGAAGTCGAAATCCATCAAAATGGTCTCCGGTATATGTCACCGTTCCGAAATGAACACGTTGACGTCCTCTTCAGCAACGTTAAGCACCTCTTTTTCCAACCGTGTGCTCATGAGTTGATCGTTCTCATTCATGTACATCTCAAAACACCCATTATGATTGGAAAGAGGAAGACCAGAGACGTGCAGTTCTATCGAGAGGCAACTGAAATGCAATTTGACGAGACTGGTAACCGCCGACGGAAGCATCGTTATGGTGATGAAGAGGAATTTGAGGCGGAACAAGAGGAGCGGCGCCGACGAGCGGCTTTGGATCGTGAATTCAAAGCTTTTGCGGAGAAAATCGCAGACGCTGGGAAGGACGAGGGAGTGGATGTCGACATTCCATTCAGAGAGATTGGCTTCACTGGTGTTCCAAATCGCTCGAATGTTCTCATCCAACCGACCACCGACGCCCTTGTTCAGCTAACTGAGCCTCCGTTCCTCGTAATCACCTTGAACGAAATTGAGATCGCTCATCTTGAGAGAGTGCAGGTAAAGTCCGACACATCAACTCGCAGCCGATGGAACACTAATCCTAGCTAGTTCGGACTGAAAAATTTCGATTTGGTTTTCGTCTTCAAGGAGTTTCACAGGCCTCCTGTTCATGTCAACACAATTCCAGTCGAGGCTTTGGAGGGTGTGAAAGATTGGCTCGACTCGGTGGATATCGCCTTCACCGAGGGACCCTTAAATCTCAACTGGACAACTATAATGAAGACCGTGGTTAGCGATCCCTATGGCTTCTATGCCGATGGAGGTTGGTCATTCCTGGCTGCAGAATCTGATTCCGAAGGGGGTTCGGAGGAGGATGAAGAATCTGCGTTCGAGTTGTCTGAGTCGGAACTGGCTGCAGCAGATGAAAGTTCGGAAGACGACAGTGAGTTTGATGATGATGCGAGTGCCGAAGCAAGTGAAGAGGACTTCAGTGCCGATGAGGAGAGCGGGGAAGACTGGGATGAATTGGAAAAGAAGGCTAAAAAGAAAGATAAAGAGGGAGGCTTAGATGATGAGGATCGCAGTAAAAAACGCAAGCGGTGATGCTCATCTCAATGAGCAAGAAGTTTCTTGATGATAGGCAGTCTTGCTGTTATTTGTACTAATGCATCTATCTTTGTCGTTGTCAGTCATCCTGGTATATTGGAATTTCAATCATCATCTTCAATTATCATTAATGCACATGGCTGCATGCCTCAAGCACATGGAACTGAAACCTGGCAGTACCGCATTACACACAGTGATCCTGATGTTCTCTTCTGCTACCT
Organism: Aspergillus olivimuriae; assembly: GCA_003719415.1. NCBI lineage: Eukaryota > Fungi > Ascomycota > Eurotiomycetes > Eurotiales > Aspergillaceae > Aspergillus > Aspergillus olivimuriae. The sequence continues at coordinate 7,113 of RHLO01001500.1, forward strand.
GGGCTTGCATCAATGCAGTCATTGCCTGTTACATGTCATGCACTACTACCTCTGCAAAGACGTCACTGGGTTCGATATGTACACAGTTACCATGGGCAGGATGTTGGACAGGGCGAGGAAGAAGGAGAAGAGGACAAAGATATTCAGGGGAAGACATGCCCGAGCATATACGCATGTTGAATGAAGTACAATACTCCTAACTCCGTAGGTACACAAATTGCTCTGTACAGATGGCTAAGCAACGCTACTACTATATCAAGATTCATTTGCCCTGTCTCAGATTAAACCACATCTGTCGCATTCTGGCTACTTGGCCCGGGGTGAAGGACTCGTAGCAATCATCTGATGAATAGTCCATATAATTGTGTATCGCATCAAGGCCAGGCAGATCGGGACATGAATCCTTTCCAGAAGGACACCCCTCCGTTGGCATCGATTGCTGTGGCGTGTCTGCGAGGAAGTCACCGTCATTGGCAGAGGAGCATGACTCGCCCTCGAAGGTGTGCAAAAGTCCATTCCAATGACCAATTTCATGAATCGCAGTGCCGCCCTGATTGTAGTGGGCCAGAGGACCACCAGGCATGGTTTGCGCGAGAACATTGCAGCCATCTTTAATGTAAGCAGTCCGGGAGCTATTCTCACTGATGCCAGGATCCGGGAGTGTGCAAAAGCCTAGAACCCGGTCGCCAGTGGCCATTACCCGCGAAGCGCCATCATATGATACCTGCAGGTTGGTATGGAAGTAGACATTAAGGGTGCTATAACTTCCCTTGCGAAGTGCACTCTTCATTGGCAGTTCGTCGCCATTTCGAGCCCATATATCGTTGACCTGACGGGTCACGCCTTTTAGCTGGTATGATATTGTGGCGTTGCGATAAGCGTTCTGAAGAGAAGATAGCTGTGATGCATCAGTGCTGGAGCCATAGAGGAGCGCAGTGAACGAGAATAAACATGGCAGAGAATTCATGTTGAAGGTTTCAAGCAGACAAAAGCATACCTGGTTCGCGATCATCGTATCTGTCACTAACGCGGCATTGGCTTCATTACTTACGATATGAAACCATGTATCAATTTCAATCGGCGTCTCAATCTTTCGGTTCTCATAACCACCGTCAGATCCCGGTATGGATGGGGACAGATGCAGTCTGCGATGTTCGGCTTTCAAAAGATCACTCGGAGGACCAGTGGCACAAATCCCACGAGTGGGCTGGGTCAAATGACTGCAATAAGCCTGCGCATCTATCAAGGCAAAGAAAAAGAAGATGCGAGTGTCCAGAAGCCACATGATGATGGGCTTTGTGGTAAAAACTCTCAAGATTCTGCAAATCTAGGAGCCCATGGCAAGGATACAGTTTCGATATAATAAGATCGGAGTTTCGTTGCCAGCAACAACATGGAATGTAAACGGCCAGTTGCAGGCCTATCTGTAGGAAGGGATAGCGGAGAGGATGTTTTACCAAAGGGGGGAATCGTCAGCGGCAACATGCCTAGAATGTTGATCATAAGAAAGAGAAATCACCAACAAAAATTGCGTATTGTGGATCCCTTGCTTCTTCAAAACATCAAGAGGGGGAAAAGAAAAAAAGGAGGCACAGTGAGAATTCAAGCCACATAAGAAACTCCATAATTCAACAACGCCCAGCACCTCCCTCTCATTGGAACGCAAGGTACGTATGATCCGTCCTGAACTCATGTAACCGACCAAAGAAACCATAAAAACTTGGGAATAAGAATAGGCAATCACCAATACTGTACAATATAGGACAAGGAATAGCGAAAGGCTCAAGGAGCATGTGACCCGAACCTATCATCCCTGCCGGTTGCAATTGCACTGCTTTCTTGCTCGCTATTCCACGTCAAGTAAGTATGGTCTCCGAGTTTGCTGTCGACCATGTTAGCGGTTTCTTTTCCTCTTCGTTGGTGATATAGATAAAGGTAGATCGCGGGTTCTAACCGAGGTCTGACTAAATGCGCGAGGGTGAAAAGCGCTCCGAGGAGGACGCAAATACCACCAACGACGACATACGCGATTCCCATGAAGGGATTCTGTCCTCCAACAACCGTACGTGTTGATATCAGGATAGACTTGGTGCCGCCATATTCGGTAACGGGGAAGCCTTGAAGTAAATAAGTCAGCCGCATAGAGAGATATAGGAGATGCCATGTCTTACGATCAACGATGTCAAGCTGGTATATTCCTGCGGGCATTTTGCTCGTATCATTCCTGCGAGATAATTTGCTGAAGGTTGGCAAAGCGGCAGTTCGCATCCAAACCATGAACTCCTCGTCTTGATTGATATCAGGAATTCCATCAGAATAGCCATTAGGGAATCGTTCGCGCCAATTAGGAGGGGGAACCACTTGATCGCTAGTGTATGAAGTCTTCTTGTAGAGCTCCTTATCACTGTCCCATGCAATGTTCTTGTTAGACATTACATATGGTTCGGCATCCTCTGCAACATTTAGGAGCTGAGGGCTATTGATGGTGTCATTGAACATTGAATTCGCGATTAGACCGCATGGGTAGTATGCCTTTCCGGAGGGATCAAGTTTCAGTGGGTCGCATGAGCCCCCGGCGATGGTGTCATTGTCAAGCGCCTTTCCTTTCAGCTGTTCCATGTCCAATGACTTCACATACCGCCGATGGTTCTGATAGAAGTTCGTAAGGCGATAGTACATGAAAACCGGCGGGCCCATGTCTTCCGGGATCTTGAAGGTTAGCCGACAAACAGTAGAGCCGTTGGAATTAACGCGCTGCCATGTTGGGGTATAATCAAGATTTGAAGACTTGAACGACGTGGAAACACGATCCGAGATTGACACGGCAGGCGATGGTTCTAGGGGCGCATCGCTTGCGCAGTCTGAATAGTCCAGCACAATTTCTTGTACCTGTTACCGGACGGGGGATGGGATTCGCATTAGGGCAACTTTCTTCGCGGTGAGGAATGAGGTGAATGCCTACCTGAGAGCTTGCCCACAGTAGCAGACCACCGATGGGGGCGAATATGATCCCAACGATGAAGAAGAGAGGCAACACACTCTTTGGTGTTAAGATAGGTCTACCATCCTCAATCAGCTAGTTATCTCCACAGTCGGAAGTCGGAAGTCGCAAAACTTACTGCCATGCCTTCAGGCGCTGTTGCCGAAAAGCGGTGTCTAGCCACTACATTAGCTGCGGTTGAGTACCAGTGATCTGTAACTGGACTCGTACTTGCTGGTCGTTTGTTCCGCGGCTTCTTGTCACCTTCAACTTCATCTCGGTGCTCCTGCTCTCCAAAGGACTCCGGGCGGGTCACCTCCTCTGCATGAGACATGATCGAGATGAAGATGACTTTCACCAGGGGCCTGAATCTTTGTATGTATCAAGGGTGTTCTGCAACCATAGGATAAGTAGGTTGGAAATGTCAAATCATGAAGGCGAATCAAGACAAGAGTTGGTGAGCATGGGCGGAGTGGCGCAGGATGGAGGAGGGATACTTGGCTCCGGCAGCAGTTCCGTAGTCCACTGACCACATCCCCTGCTTCCCGAACATGTAAAATTTAATGGCACATGCAACCCACAACAGCCCCGTTAACATTAATAAAAAGTTCCCATCATGCCTTTGGGGAAATTCACCTTTGTTTATCTACATTCACACTTTCATGACATACTCTGTAACCCAGTGGAGTGAATACTTCCTCTATGATTATGCATACCCTATATGCCCTTGTCAGTCTTCTAATGCTGCAAATGTCAATAAGGCGGCACATTCTATTTCAATTGATAGAGAAAATCACTACTTGAAGATTCACTTCTCACAACCCTCGAATCAACTGGCAGTTCATGGATATGTCATGGGTATAGTGCGCTGACATCATGGCAGGTAGATTGGTCCAAGGTCATTTTAATGTGATCTCTTCCTCAAAAGAGCTGCAAGTACCATTCTAATAGCCCGTCACAATGTCCGAGCAACAGTATCAATGGGATCAGAAGCAGGGCAAAAGGAGTTGAAAGCTACCTAGCAAAAGAGAAAGAAAGAAAAACAGGATAGGAATCAAAACCAAATACATCAAAGGGGGTATGGATAGCAGCACGCTGTCGCGAGTTCTCCAACCTGTCCCTCGCTCTAGATATGATGAAGGAGCAAACAACAGGAAGGAGAAGAAGAAGAAGCAAAAGAGGACCATGATATTTCATCAAACGACAAAAAGAAACCCGGTTGCCCTAAATACAGCACCAGACCCAACACCGATCGTGCACATCGTTCAGGGGGAATATATCAACAGTCGCTGCATGCAACAGTCCAGCTATGTGCAGCAGAACATGACAATGGAAGTCATAACAAGCGGGAATAGGACACAACAACGATTAGACCGCTTTGGTGATATATACTCTGAAGACTTGAGCCACAAGTCCCCGTCGCCGAGAAAAACCGACTTTGGGTGAGATTGAATGCAATGGCGTCTGCCCTTTCGCCCAAGAAAGAGAAAAAAAAGCCAACACATTGGCCATCTTGTTTTCAGTTCAGATACTGCTGAAAATACTTGGGATGGAACCAGCCAACACGGTCATATGCAGTCCAAAGTTTGCTTGCCTTGTTCACGTCAATTTTGCAAGCTTGCTGGGCATCAGTTTTCCGGAATTCTTTGTTCACATTCAATGCTTTGACGCGGGCTTCGAAAATCCGGCGTTTGCTGCATAGATATGTTGCACAAGAAAGCCTTAACGTGGCAGCAAGACCAAGCTCTGCTGGGATCAATAATTCCCGATCTGGGTCGTGGCTGAGGTCAAGCATTTGCCCTTTCCAGTCTGCCTTAAGTGCCTTGGCATTGTTTCCAAGGGTCTCTAGGGGCGGGCAATAATCCTTGATGGAATTATAATCTGTGTCATCACGATTCGTACCTATGACACGAGGAGGTTTGTTACTCGATGGGGGAGGTAAGTCAAACGAATCAAAATTCCTGTGCCTTGGTGTGGATCTCGGGGTACGCTTCGCTCTCGAAGTGCGCTGCACACGGGGCTGCATTCCTGTCGTTCTTTTGAGGGGGGCTGGAGCAATTTTCTTCAATTTGGTCTCCAGTTCATGGGGACGGCAACGGTTCATCAGAGACATTTGGCGCTCAAGTGTTTCTCGCTCCTCTCTGGCCCATGCTGCAGGATTGCGGTTATACTGGGCGGAGACAATGGATACACATGAGAGGGCTAGGATGTATTCGTCCCGCGTCGGCTTATTTACTTTGTTTTCAAACCTTGCCATGTGGGAATCGATGTGTTGTTCCACCAGGGCCTCTGTTGTGGACGGTAACATGGGACCAAACAGGGGCTCATCAGTGGCAACATCGTTTGTCGTGCTGTGACGAGGAAACAGGACAGGGTCTCGAGAATTGCCACTGACGGGGTCTCTCTCTAGCGGGTCTGAAGCGTTCGACTTCCGCTTCTTCGTCCCTGTGTAAGGGGTCACAGGTGGCGATGGCAAGTCCACCTCGGATTGCGTTCTCTTTCGATCAAGAGAGATGGGGGGAAGCGTATTCATCTCATGACCATGCTCTGGATCCTGCTTCCTCGCATGCGGTGAAAAGGCTGGGTTAAAGTTCTCGAATGGCTTGGACTCTGGGGGTGACATGAGGCTTGAGACAGAGGATAGAGAATTCATCTTGGTCTCGCTCCTCGAATTAGATAAAGTGGGCGAATATGAGGTCATTTCGATGGGGCAATGATGTCCGGTGGTGAAGGGCAGGGCACAACGCAACTCTGGTGGGCACGAAGGGGGGTACGAAGGGTTGGAATATAAAGGTAGTTCAAAGTGCCCCTCGTCTGCCAAAGATATACTTAAAAGGCAGCAGCTGACGAACACGGATGGTGTTGTTATGGAAGTCAATGGAAGTGGGCTCTCGCAGTTGGTCAAACACACGTGAAGGTGATTTGTCAGGGCCGCCTCTTTGTCTCTGGTGGCGATAGGCAGATATGACATCGATCTCGGCGATAAGCCTCACAATGCCCGAAACTCCAAGGATGGGATTGAGTCGGCTCTCGACTGACACAGTCAACGGGGGAAGGGGCGCAGCGGGAAGAGAGAGGCGAAGGGGGGGAGGCGGGAG